>VKOC01017330.1:0-105768 GCA_009364415.1 Spea multiplicata
TATCAGAGGTCAGAGGAGAATGGGCAGACTGGTTTGAGATGACAGAAAGTCAACAGTAACTCAAATAACCACTCGTTGCAACCAAGGTATGCAGAATACCATCTCTGAAAGCACAACACATCGAACCTTGAAGCTGATGGGCTACAGCAGCAGAAGACCACACCGGGTCCCACTCCTGTCAGCTAAGAACAGAAAACTGAGGCTACAATTCGCACAGACTCACCAAAAATGGACAACGTAAGACTGGAAGAATGTTGTCTGGTCTGACGACTCTCGATATAAGTTGAGACATTCAGATGACAGGGTCAGACTTTGGCGTAAACAACATTAAAGCATGGATCCATCATGCCTTGTATCAATGGTTCAGGCTGGTGGTGGTGGTGTAATTGTGTGTGGGATATTTTCTTGGCACACTTTTGGCCCCTTAGCACCGAGCATTGTTTAAAAATTATAGCCTACCTGAGTATTATTGCTGACCATGTCCATCTCTTTATGACCACAGTGTACCCATCTTCTTATGCACCATTCCACAAAGCTCACATCCTCTAAAACTGGTTTCTTGGACGTGACAATGAGTTCACTGTACTCCAATGGCCTCCACAGTCACCAGATCTCAATCCAATACAATACCTTTAGGATTTGGTGGAACGGGAGATTTGCATCATGTGTGTGCAGCCGACAAATATGCAGCAACTGTGTGATGCCATCATGTCTCTGATGCCATCAAAATCTCTGAGGAATGTTTTCAGCACCTTGTAGAAAGTATGCCGTAAAGAATGAAGGCAGTTCGGAAGGCAAAAGGAGGTCCAAGGTGTATCAAATAAAGTGGCCAGTGAGTATATATATATAATATATCTATATAAATTATATATATATATATATAATATATAAAGAGAGAGAGAGAGAGAGAGAGTAGAGGTAGTTCGTAGCCATATTAGTTCAGTGGTGTCAATATATTTTATATATAAATATATATATATTAAGTTGGTCATTTTAATTGATGTAGAATGGTGTCTACTGATTTTTTTAATAAACTTTACACTGTTGCACTTTTACTGGAATGTGTTTCTAAGTACAATAGTTTTAATTGTAATATTTCATGAAGTGGAATGTTTGAAAGGATGAGCATTGTCATTTATGCATGGCAAATTATGTGGAGTCATTGGTTTTTAGAGGAAAGAACCCAGAGGCATCACCTCACATTTAGCTGGTTATATGTTGGGGATAACACTGAGCCCATTTAATCTGACAAGGACTTCAAATTGGCTACTTAAGAAGCTGGTAAAGAAGTCATGAAACAATTAAGCAATTATGCAAATCCGCCCTGTTAAATGGACTACACCCTATTACAGTTGCTTCTGTAATACCTGGCAAATAAGTTCATATTTTTTGCAGTGCAATGTTAACCTTGTAATGTTGTTACACTTTCTTACTGATCAGAATATTGTTGGCATTCTCTTAAGGCCAGGGTACTCTTAAATGTCCCCTCTGTAGTCTTAAATTCAGTTACTATATTAACCTCTGCCATCACAGCTGGACGGCTATTCCAAAATATTAACATTTATAGCATAAACATTTAAAAAAATAGTTCTACAATTATTGTATAATATATTATTATTTGCAGATTAGAGTCTTGTAAGAATTTTCGTTTACTTTTTGTTCGTTAGTTTGCTTGTTTTATTTGTTCTTTTGTTTCTTACATTTACATCTGAAAGTAAATTAATAGAGAAAAATAAGGCTATAAAACAAGATAGTATGATTGTAATAGTGCAGCAGTCAAAATGTAACTTGACATACATGTGAAAAAGAGTACATTATATACCATTCAAGCTTTATATTACCCAAAATGTGTTATTTTCACTGGTAAAAGTAAACTATCAACCTATTTTCTTTTTAAATGGAACATCACATAGGAATATCCGAACAACCCAAGGACGGAGCTGTTATACACACAAATATGAATGACCTCAGAAACCCCGCTACTTCATCTATACCGCCTAATGGCGATACCTTTAATTTAGTCCTCCTGTTTCGCACTTAGTAAAATACATTTTGCAAAACCAAAGACACTTGAAAAAGAAGAATTGTAGGACAGGAAATTGCGTTTCCCTATCTGGATGAGAGAACAATGTAATGAGATCAAGGAAAGGAGGAAGATTAGGTTAACCATGTTAATGTCACTATGAGAGAAAGTGTTATTATTGATAACATCAGGAGCAATGCAAATTAGAGTTATAAAAGTTGAAGCTGACATGCATATGCCAGTTTATTTTAACCATATGTAATCTAATAATGTTTTAGGAGAAATGTATGGCATTTCTGTAATGTATCTTTATATTCAAGGGTGTGAAAAACTGTGTTTTACATTCTCCGTTGAGATAAATCGTTAATTTTAATGACAAGAATCATCATAGCTCATGAGCTCCCACAATCCACAACTCAACAACCACATTTATTATCTTGATGTCGATTCAGCTTCTTGGTGAACAATAAAGCCGTGAAAATTTTGATAGGACTCTGCAAACTTGGAGTACTTTGACGTAGTGGAGGGCTAAGCGATATATAGCCATATAGTGTGACAGAATCCCTAATATTTATGCCTTAGATGGGTGCTCGCTGGGTGTGCACTGAATTCTTGCTTTGTTTTGTGTACTTATTGGGAATCTGAATGTTATGCTTTTTAGGTTATGCATTCCCCTATTTTGTATTTTTAATGTGCCTGACAACCCTACTATAGAAGAATGCATATTCATTTACTGAGTACTTTTCCAAAACAAAATAAAACTGACACAGAATTTATAGCCTTGCTGCACTGTTTGCCACTGATTAAGCTTCTCATGACATTAATGGGAGTATGTTTCTGACACTGGTTGACAGCTTAACCAGCCAATCGGTGGTAGGGAAGTGGTCCTATTTAAATGAACGGGAAGACTTTACACATGCACTACTCGCAGTGTCCGGCAGAGCCACTAGAATAAATAGGTGGGTATAAACATATCAGGGAGGCAGAGTGGCAAATAGGGGGTATAAGGCATATCTGGGGGACAGAGTGACAAGCCTGGGGCAGATGTGCATAACTGGGGGTCAGGTTGACAAATAAAAGGAAATAAAAACAAAAAAATGGATTTTTCTCAATCATAGTTTTTAATCGATATGAAAACATAGTTTACATGTGAATTAATATTTCTAGTTAAACCTTTTTCCGATAGGGTAGTCTTATATCCAGGCCTTTTCTTTTTCTTATAATCAGAGTTTAGGCTCATTTGGCTATAATTATGTGACCCTGTTTTTTTTTTTTTTAGAAAGACATTGATTATTTTTGGCAATCTAGGCGAACTCTGTCTATTCTCCAAAATATCACAATAAGTGAGAAAAGCAGAAAATAACAAAGGATATTTTACTGTATGATGATTTAATAAATGGATCTATCTATGGTAATCTGTGATGATAACCGCTCATCTTTAAATGCTTGTAATATTTATATAAGGCTTGAGCGGAATGCGTAGTTAAATTCCAGTTTGACATTCTTCTAGCCACAGTTCAGGTGGCTCATGTCTCTGTGCTATAATCAGGTGTGAAATAACACAGAGTCAACTTGATAACACCCTGTTCTATTCACAAACAAGAGAATAACTGGTTTATAAGAACACTGCAACAGCACATGCACCTTTATATGATGGAACCGTTTAATTGAGCAATTCCATCAATATGCTATTAGTGAATTTACACCAACTGGTCCCTTATAGAAACTTATCTCAGCCAGCAAGGAATTGGAGTTTAACACTACATTAAAAAGACATTAAAGGCCAGTAATGTAACTTTCCAAAGTTTGAAAAACTGTAATCCACGAATATATATTATTATATTATAATTATTGTGCTCTAAACATCATTAAAACCTAAATTCTAAATCTAGTAGTGCTTATCCCTTTGCAATGGTGATAGAAACAAACCCTTGAGATTTTCTGATGACATACAGTACGTGACTTAGGTTAAAAGTAGACTTCCTCTTAAATCCATTAAAATACGTTTAGTATAATGCAAAAAAAACATGAAAATAAATGCTGCCTGATAAAATGGTTTCTCGAAATTAGGGTACAGCACAAATAAGAGTTAAGATGCATTTTAGAATAGATATCAATGCGTCTTTTAGTTGTTACCAAAATGAGCAACCTAGACCGTTTGCATACACTTTAATACATTTTATTATTTTTATCAACAAAGCAACCAAAAATTATGCATAACCGATAAAAGGGGTAAAAGCCCAGAGAACAAGTGTGTAATGCCTAGATAGATAAATAGGAAGAATATTTATATATATACTATTAGTATTATTTTATTAGTTTATATAAACCCTGCTTTGGTATTCTATCACCTTAGTCTCCCTGGACAGTTCATATAATTTTTCAGAGCATGCTGTCATTGTCGGAATCACAAGTTAGTGACCCAATATAACGAATTGAAGGTTTCTGTAGATATATGACCCAGGACAATCGGTTGTCCCAAAACCCATTAAGAACAATGCATTGTGAACCCGTGCATGTAATTAAGGGGTTAATAATATTTAGCAGTGACCAAAGCATTTAATTTTTGAGTCATACATGGGATGTTGCTCAGTTATTAATAACACCGGTATTGCCTAAACCAAATCAGGTTAAGGCGTGTCCACTAACTATTGTTGGACTGAAACGCCTATCATCCACACACAATGTACATATGAGACTGCCAGATCAGCCTATTCATATGACTCAATCTACTTATTTCGCTAGAAAATACATCTTTTAGGGGTTGATTTGTTAATACATCCTGTATCTTCTATTTTATGATTGTCAAAAGGTAGTCATTTTCGTTATTAAATGCAATATGTCACATTGACGAACTTCACACAGGATCTATAAACAGAGAGCTTGCAGGACAGCTGTGTTTCAGCTTCTCAATCAAGAAGGGCCAAGCCCTGCGAGCTACTGCTGCAGGAAGAACTTAGCTGGTCCTGTACGATGTATAGTCAGAGAGACTTCTTTCACCCTCTTCACACATTGAATTATGCGTTCCATCCTTTATAATGAACAGTAAAGTGGGAGAGCTGAAAGAGCAAGTCCTGCAAACTCTCCTGACAACCCATCTTTCAATGACATCAAAGGGTGAGATGAGTCGGTTGCTCATAATGGGAGGAGAGTCCTTGCAAGGAGTTAAAGCGCTTTGTGAAGCAGGAGCAGCTCCTGCTGCAATATAGGTCAGGTGATGGGGGTGTGGCGTCTCACTCAGTGCAGGCTTCACTGGGAAGGGAAGGCTGCTGCTGCCGCTGCCTCTGCTGCCTCTGCTGCCTCTGCTGCTGCTGCTCACACTACACCTCCAGCTTCAGCCGAAAGCTCGAGTTAAGGCGAACCGTGCGAAGCCTGTGTTTACAGTGTGGCTTCAGCACACTGACTGCTGGACAGCTCCCCGTGCGATGAAACGAGCCGGCAGATCGCAGCGTGTGAGTGTGGATTAGCAGAGAGCGATCTCAACACACACTTTGAAGTAACAAGCAAAGCGTGGGATACAGAAAAGCTCATAGGATTTGTCTTTATTTCTCTCCTGAAGAGTGTGTGTGTTTGTGTGTTTTGTTTTTATTATACCTTGGGCTAACCTGAGTTGGGAACACATCTGATTAGAAGGATTTTTTATTTATTTCTTTTTTGCAGCCTTGGGAATCTGTTGAAGGCAATCTGGATTTTGAAAGTTTGCCTGAGCTTTAAAAGAAAGAGAAATAACCGTGGACAGCGCTAAAGGGGGAATTTACTACGGGAAGTACGATTTACTAAGATGAATGGTGTGTTACAAGTTTTCTCTCATCAGTTTCCCTTGCACTTGGAGGAGATACCTGCCTTGGAGTACTATTGACAAGGAGAAGAAGAAGAAGGAGGGGGGAGATCACACTGTCCAAAAGAGGAGCTGCTGTGTATAATTCTTCTGGATTTTATTCTGCAGGGTTTCACTTTATAGTTCAGTTTTGTGGCATTTGCCCCCCCCCCCCACTGTACAAAGAAGGGGTAACTGTTAAGAAGTTTTGGGAAAATCCTAAACACTAATGATTATACGTGAAAAGAACAACACTCATCCTACACTCTGATCCTAAACGGATTATTAGCAGGGTGCTCGGGAAATTGCTATTTGGAACTGTCCTTGTTTGCTGGATGTCAGACTGTAGACTTGGTCTATGCTTAACAGACACTTACTGAGCTGTTGATACCCTGCAGCCATCAACAGGGATGCAAGGTAGGTACCGATGGCAATTGTGCTCATTTATTGCATTCTAACAAATGATCGGATAACACTCAAGACTAGTAGATCACATTGATGTTCAGTAATACACAAGACCCATCATTAATAATCATTCCTAATACTGGATGGCGTTCAGTGTTGTTTAACTGATGCTTTTCTCCATCATCACGGTGAGGAGAAGGGAAGATGTGAAACATATTAGCCATTTTACATTGTATGCAAAAGTCATCAAACGCCTTGTATCCACGTCTAATGTGATGGGCTTGATGGGCTCCAATTGATTTAAATGAAGTGACAGGGAAGCAGGAGACAAATGTTTCTTCTTTCCAGCTGCTAATATAGGGAAGTTAACCGGAGAGATGCTGTTGATTTTATTTTCCCAAATCAAGGCTGAACAATTATGAATGATGCCACTTTATTTGACATGAGAGCGTGTGAAGGTGTCAGTGAAATATGAGGTATGAGTCTCTTACTGGATCGTTCGTCTGGTAGGGTAGGTATCATGGTATACAGGCTATAATTGGGTCATGCAAAAAAGAAAGGGGCAATTTTCCTTCACCTCCCTTATAATTTTGCATTGCGCATTCTTCATACGATGCCCGGGCACGCTTTTGGCTGCTGGTGACTGTCTGCTATTAGTCCCAAGGCACTAAAGTGGTGATGCCCATTCTTCAAAATGAATCTGCAAAATCTGCCCCTCAGCTACATTAACAACACTCATCATCTGCAACTGGGTCTTAGGCATGTCCTGTGTTTCCAATTTCAAACAGATATGATAAGAAAATAGTGTGGATTTTACTTTGTTAATTATTTTTTTATTCTGTTTTATTGGCAATGTTTGTTTTTTTTGTTTTTTTTTTACATTTCTACCAGCACCAAAGAGCCATCTCCATTTCAGTCTGACTTTCATGGGAAGCAGTATAAGTTCTCCCCATAGTTTGACTACCTGCTTTTGAAGATGTAAGCCAGAAACAGTAATGTTCTGCAAAAAAAATCGGTTGCATGGAAATTAAATCCCAAGCTTTCTCCTTTGGTGTTCTTTAACACATACAGAAAGCACCATCATCTGCCTAAGCTATCATTACTTAGTAAAATGTAGTAAGGTAAGCAGTTTTACATTTCCAAAAGAGGGTTTACTTAGTATATAGAAAGACAACATTTAGCCTTAGAATAGCAGAGGTTTGGGGTGTGGGAGATCACCGTACTTCAAGCAAGAGGGCGCAACATAGGGGGCTAGAGAATGACAGTTAACCCTTATGTATACATTTTAGGTAATATGGTGTGCAGTATGCATTAAGCATTCTGCTAATGGACATCTAGACATTTGTGCAAGTGATACATTAAAATTGATAGCATGTAATATTAAAAACTGATTCCGCAAATTCCTATATTTATGTATATGATTAGACATATACATAGGTAGTGGAATCAGTTGGTCCAGGTATTCTAGATGTCTTAAGTGGGCATGATAAGGCAAATCCTGGTTTCATTTGGTATTTATTTCCTTGCAAACCTTGCTTACATATTATACTTAAATGTTTTAATCGCAATGTTCAGCTTAAACCAGATACTCTGATACAACCTATGGGACCTATGGAAAATGTCAGCACGATGCAACATACACTGCATGACTTTAATAAATCCTGGAAACAGTCGCAATTAAAAGTCAGGAAGGCTATTTGTGTCCAGTCTTTCTTAAAAGGATAAGCTCAGGTGAGACCTAGGGAGGGTCCAGTGTGCTGGACAATTTTATTAAGTTTCTTGTTTGGTAATCAGGAGCCATTTCGGCAATTAAAAACAATGTAAAGCAGCTGCAAAAATGATGTGTTGTCCTCTGGTGTTAATAGGAAAGTGGCCCATACATTAAGTTCTCTGAGGACCCTCAAAGAATTGAAAAGACGTTTTGATTTGCTCAGAATGTTAGTGTTTAAACCTAATGTAATTTAGATGACGATAAAAAGCCAATTTGGATTGCTAGGATGCCCAAACACACTTCTGCATCTAAATATCTGCAAATAATCAATGGTGTAAATTCTAGAATGGAATATGAGTTGTTAATTTATTATTCATATTTTGCTGGAGGATCTCCATTTCCATATCCTCCTGTTCAGCAACTAGAGGATCTCTGGGGAAGGTGAGGCACAGTTGCGTTTCCTTCAGCTTTAAATAAATTGCAAAACCACCTTTCACCAGCAGGGGGAGAATGGGAAAACTTTTGAATGAGTAGGAAACAACCTACAGATGCAAAAATACTCAATTATTCCCAGTTGTGCTCTCCTCCTCGTTTCCTCTAAATTATCATTTAGAGAAGATAACAATAATGGTAATAATAATAATGCTAAAATATCAGGCACGAATATATTTTTGAATAGTTTAACTAAAAATAATGAATATGTATGTTGAGCTGGTGCTGCTCATACTTTTGTTGGCACAGTATTAGAAACTGTACAGAGATTGCAAAACGTTATTAGCTAATATGTCTGCTCATGCTCTGGCAGAAGATAGTCCTACAGGGACAGCCTGCAGCTATCATGTATGCCTTATGTCAGGTTAAGAATTCTCCTGCATAAGTTGGAAGGTTCATAAAAATGTATTTTTATGAACCTTCCATAAAAATACATGTTTATGAACCTTCCAATTTATAAAAATGTATTTTATAAATGTAGCTGTATATGCCTGTATGTACTTCAATGTGTGTAAACTGGACCCATTACATGCATTTTGATAGCATTTATTAGCAAAATAATCATAATAATATGCCGATACATCACACACCTGCAGTCAAAACCTTTTGCAAATGTTCTGCCCTCCAGCCCAGAATGAAACTGTTTGTCAGCCTGTCCGTCTATTAGAAAACTGAATTTCCAAACTAAATATAAAATGCATATATGGCTTCAATATACTGACCTGTTTTCTCCTTAGATTATAGAATCGTAAAATAAAGCATTATATTTATTAGCAAATCTTATATCAGGAGAACTGAGTAACACTTGAGCTTCTAGAGAATGTATAAAGCTTATGTTTTCAAGCATTACGTAGATTCTTTGCATATAGCAGGAGTGAAGGAAATTTACGTTTATGTAAAGAATTACTGATAAGTACTTTTTTCATGTAACACAAAGTATATAGTATTTTACAGCAAAATTCTATTGGATCTAGAAGTGCGAAATTGATATATCTTACACCCACACCATGTGCTTTTCTTTACTGAATATAAACAGATCCTTTGTTTGTGATGTATGAACATCTTTATTAAACTTGTGAAATGTCACCTATTTTTGTACAGTTGTATAATTATGTGACCGTGCTGTCAGTGGTGTTTAGGACAGTTGTGTAACTGTGAGTGACGGTGTTTATGCAGAATGTTCTAGAAAGCCCATCTAATCCAGGGCAGGCAGAAGACTTAGGGCTAAGTTTATATTGAGAATGGTGCTCGACAAAAATCTATGGTTTAGGCAATCCATACATTTTGGTATTTTTCTGATGCCATCTTGATTTGTGGCGTTAGTGAAGAGGTGTCCCGCTATTCCATAGAGCTGGAAAAATATGTATTACATGAAAAAAATGTATTTTAAGTGCAACCAATTATCTGCAAAAGATAAAGGTTGCCTTGTGGGAAACTAGCATATGCACCACTTGGAGGTTACAATGTTGGAAAAGGGAAGCCAAGATACAAATCATTAAGCATGTTTTAAGTAAAGCTCCATTCATATGATTGTTGATTACACAAAACGTACACTTCACCATATCGTGTTGCCGTAAAATCTATATAGTAACTGAGCACAAGCTGGCACCCAAACTGCACAGCATGACCTATGGTGTAGTGTAGGAGCTAATTATACAATGTGTCATTTATATTTAAATTAAGCAATTAGGTACTTGATATAAACTAGCCTTTTTTACCAGTGCAACTGGTGATTTATATACTTTTAAAGTTTTTTAATATGGTTTGTAGATTTTGTGAGCCATGTTCATCATTTATGCAGCCATACGATATATTTAGGATGTGTGATTTTAACACTTGAAGACGGCTTACATTGAGTTCAGCAATTTATTGCTTATTATTTTCTTTCTTGAGTGAATGTCTATGATTATCCTTAAATGTTTTCATGGCTTAGTACAAGAGGCGCCTCCCTCCTGTTGCATCAAAAAGTGGTCTTCAAAATCAGTATAAATACCAAAGCTAAACTTCATTGGTGGCGTTTATGTGCCCATGATGACAACACATAAAAAGTTTAAGTATCATATTAAATACATTCCAAATTAAATTACACTTTTTGATTGACTTTAATTCCTTTAAAAAGAAAAACACCATTCAAACAACAAGCAAAACTAAATGTACATCATTTATAAGGAAAAACACAATGTTTAAAAATGAGGGCTCATTAATACATCTATTAATTAAGCATCTGTGTTTTAAATGTGTTATACCATGAAAAAAGTTATGAATGTGCTTATTTTTCTTAAAAAATGCCTTACTTACATAATCCAGTGTTTCTAAGCAATTTAACAGTCCCGTTATTCATTTGCAGTGATATGCAAGCACCCACATCTGAGAATATGATTTATAACGGAACGATTTGATGTTAATTTAGAATGATAATTTCCTTTTTAAAAGATTGATGGCTCACATTACACACATTGCGCAGTTCTGAATGGCCTCGCTGCTATCTGATGACATTTCATATTTCTGCATAATTTGGGTTCTCCAAAAAAACATAAAATATAATGTTAAACATGATAAATTTCAGATGCATTGCTACTAATAAAACACTCAAAAATGGGTAATATTTTTTAATCAATGTATTTTATGAGGAATTTGGAAAATAGCTCATTAGTTTAACATGAATTGCTATTTACAGAGAAACATATATTTATTATCTAACATATTTGCAGTTCACGGGACATGAAGTAAGTTTGCCATTGTTGTATATTAAAATAAAAATATTTGTATTAAATGTGTCATAGAAATTATAGTTATGTGTTGCACTGTTCTTTTGGCTTCCTTCCTATGCCTTAGCCTGACAAAACACACGGATTTCTTTGGTGAACACAACAATGGTTAAGAGGCTGAAAGGTATATTTTGATTGCTTTATGACATAAGTTTTTATACTCTAAATACAAGAGCTTTTTTGCCATTTGTTAACTATATGCTGGTTCAAACATGATTCAAGTTTCATTTTAGTGTACCCACACAAATTAGATATTAGAGAGATTTAGTATCTTTTTATATCTTTTATCTTTCTTTGTATAGTAAACCATTTATTACAAATAATATTATTTTCATACTTTTATTCTATGTACAGTGACAAAAATACCCCATACATACTTGTTTCCAAGTTTTTTGTTTTTTTTTTTACACTTTGTACACTGGGTTTGTAACTGTAATATCTACACACAACACACCTCAAAGAACCCCAAAAATATATATTTCAGAAAGGTTAGCAGCCCAGGGTTTTTGAGCAATGTAACCTAATGTAGTCATATTATTACTTTTCTATACTTTGTCTTCACAAATACATCAATGGTTCTTCAAATTTCTTGCAACTGCAGAAAATTCCACTAAAACAGCCATTGCTGTGTCATCGCTGGTTCCAACTTACTTCTCAAAGAAAGTATAAGTAAAAAAAAGTCAAAAACATACTTGGCAACATACTTTTACATTTATTAGTTTTTAAATTGGCATTTGGTCTGTTCAATTTGATTCAAAAATATCCTCCCTGATTTAGATGGAGGTTTGAGATAGTCCAGATTTTGACATTCACGGGGCTCTGGAATACACCCATCCATGAATAGATGAAAAAAACTAACCCAGTGAAGAAGAGAAAAAAAATATGTGATAATATCACGTCTCTTGCTTAGAGTGAACCGAAAAATAAACAGATGCGTGGTTACAGCCAAATACTGAGTGTTTTGGCTTTGTATGGAAACTGACAGTGAGACATATTATAAATAATTGTAACATTCATATATCTGCAGAAGTGAAAGAAGTAATTGTTTTATGCTAATACACTTGTGTTATTTCAGTAAATTAAACAAGTACTTATGACACACACCATTGCCCATTGTGGCACTTGCTGTAATATATGGTAAGATATTTGACAAGTACGGTGTAATTTTTTAATTCCGCGGAACACATTTATGATATGGAATGACAATATTAGAAATGTTATTTATCTGTCTCATGCTAAAAACCGTGGCTCCAGTATTTGTTAAGAATGGGGCCTTACAGTTTGCGCTGGGATGTAAAAGGTGGATGGTTTTTTTGGACATTTGACAAAGAATTCTTTAGCCTAAATGTCAGGATGTGCCAGGTCAGGTAGGAGTCCCTGAGTAGGGGCAGGATTGGGCTCAGAACTCAGCTTGAAACAGACATGCCTAGTTGCAGATAGGCCGACATCAACAGGGTCTGTGGTACAGCCAGATAGCAACGGGTCTGTGGAATGGGCCAAGTGCAGGGATGTCTGTGGAATGGGCCAACAGCAACGAGATCTGTGAAACGGTCCGACAGCAATGGGGTCTGTGGAACAAGCCAACGGCAACAAGGTCTGACACAAGGAGACAATAATATGCTACAGAACAATATCCAAACGGGAAGTGAAAGTCCATACCAAAGGGTCAGAATAAACATGATCCAAAAAGGCAAACCAGTATCGTGGTCAAAGTACATGTCAGGGGTCAAAACTGCAGAATCAGATATAATATGAAAATCCATGTAGTCAGCTATCAAGGCCAGGGCCTGCACTGCTCTAGCAAGGAATCTAGGGACATTTCTGGGTTATCTAGGTCCTTGATTACAGAGTAGCAGGAGTGTCAGGAGCAAGTAGGCATGGGAAGTCAGATAGTTCAACAACCCAAAAGCCACTAGGTGGTGTAAAGGTTAGGTGTGATACCAGGGCCGACCCCCATTATCTACCCTTCCACTGCCGCCCCCCCATTATCCCACCCTATTATCTATTACACTTACCTTTCAGCAGTCCTGAGGCGAGTCTTCCTGCTCGATCTCGGTGACGGCATTACAAGCCGGCACCGAGACCGAGCAAGAGGGCTCGCAGAGGAGAGAGAGGGGCGCCGAGCGGGTACTGACAACTTGGTAAGTGAAAACCACTTGGCGCCCTCTCTCTCTCTTCCACTTTAAAAAAAAAGGGCTTGAGGCGGCAAAGTGCCGCCCCTTCAAAAGTGCCGCCTGTTCCATGGTAGGGCCGGCCCTGTGTGATACTTCCATACGCAGAGTTGCTGGTTCAACCATTCATGTCTCCCTACACTTATGCTCTAATTTAAAAGGATCAGTTTGATTTCTCTTTAGTAACACTGTAACTATGACCTTATCTGACAAAGCAATTTATTTTACCACAAGGTGTTTATTATACATGTATGGTATGCACAGATTCAGTTTCACATAAATATATTAGCACATGAGATGTTTTCCCATTTTTAAACAAAGAGGATAAACAGTAAAATCAGACATACTTACTCAATTTACTGGCCACCACAATAACCACGGCAAGTTTCTTAATAATATTGCTGGGTAGGCCCTGGCTCATGAAGAGCGATTAGTGTGAATTGGCCCTAGGTTCTCTTTTTATCATTGTATCGACCAATCGCAGCTTGTCTCATTCAACCACCTCTACTCCACAAAGGCCAACTATCGCCATTATGGGAAGCAAAATAATAATGATAATTAGCAAATATTTCAACAGAACAACAGAAATACGGTTTAGTCTGACTCCATGGCAACCCACCAGCAAGAACTTAACATGTCAACATTAGTGTCTGCTTAGAGGGACACTATTGTTTCAAATGTTGCTATTCAGAACCCTAGAATAGTATATCTGTACATTGTGCAAATGCATAATAGTAGTAGTTAATATAGATTTGTGGGGTGAACAGATTTGTACAACTGTGGGATCCAGTATAGACCACAGAAGCCTGATATCCTTAAATGAAATATATCAATCTTAGTAAGCTCAGTATAGCTAAAACCTTCAGTGTAATAAGGCAAACTGAGGTATTTCTTCGCATTTTTTTTGAATTCCTAACATTAGGAGGAAAATGTGATCTGTGCAACCATCCATTAAATTGCAGACATTCACAGAACACAGAGATCATTGACATTTTAAAGAGTGCATCTGGTTTGTCATTGTATCCATATTCTGCTCATTTAAAGTTATATTGTGAAAAAAAAAATGTGGATTAATGAATTATGTTTTGTAGCTTGAGTTTTGAATGCCTTTTGTTTTAGTGCAGCTAGCAACAATCATAAAGAACTGTTTTGTTTACACAGATCTCTAGGGTATACATTTATTTGTGAGCTGATGCCTACAAAAGAAATAAAAATGAAAACAAAACTGTCAACATCACTGCATGGTTACATTTTCAATGACCTAGTTTGTAGTGGAAGAGAATTCTCTACAAGGGGAGCATGTGAAAAACCAGAGAGGAAAAAACACTTCCATTTTAAGTTCATTTTAAGTCTTGCGACTAGCCATTTTGTTGATTTACCCTCATCACCTTTATTTTCAATCCCATACTGAGATACACTTCCCTTTTTGAATGCTTTATAAAAGGCTGCATTGCATCTAACAAATAATGTACTTGGGGGAAAATATCTTAGTAACGCAAGGGAAAGGCTACACTTGCAGATAAATGAACAAGTCCATTAGCATTTAAATGGAGAACTGATTGTAAAGATAAAAAAGAAAGAATGTCTACTAGGACTTTTCTTTTGTAATTATAGCACATTGCATTCATTTGTTTTTTTTTTAATTTTACCTCATGTTAGAGACGGGAAGAACATCTTGTGGCTGATAGCAAGTGCACATCAAAAGCCGTGACTGCTTAGGCCTATAGTGCAGCAACCCTTAAAGCACCCAACCCCTTTACCCTGAGCAAAGAACAGGTTACAGATCTGTAGGTAACTGCATTGGCCACAGCTTTATTAAACCTAAGCAGGAACAACCTTAAACATAACCATACACAACCTGTCTGCTGTTGCCATTAACCAGCACAGTACCTGCGTGCCATTAGCTGCCCACTGAACAGGCCTCCAAGCCCTCTCAAGCAAGTTCAGGCAGAACTTCAGGGTGTTGATGTCACAAATGATACTTACCCGAGCAGAGCGTAGCCGTGCACCCGATGCTCGACGCATACTCCAGCCGCGTGGTCTGCAGCCGTCCCGACGAGTGCTTACCGCTTGCGCGGAAAGTCGACACTCTAAAAGGACTGCATCCCGGAAATTGGACAGGTAATTAGGGGGCTTCCTTAGACGACTGACACTTTTCCAAGGTGCTCAGTTGTTGTTTGGAGTCTCTAAAAGCAACTTGTTTATTTTCCTGCTTTCCCTTGAATTTACCTGTTAACCCTTTCCTGCCTGTTCCTGTCCTCGTACCCTCCTATTGCTCCTAGGGTTTCTAACTTGAATTTGGACCTCGACTACATTTTTCCTCTTAACCCCTGGTCTGTTGCATTGGTTTACCCGTGAAACTACCCAGCACCTCTGGTGACTATAGTTATATGCAAGAAAGATAACTCGTCAACTCGAATAAACAACTGGGAAAAGCTATTAATCTGGATACAAACAAGTAACACCACATAGAACTGTAGCGCCCCCAATGTGAATATGTGGAAACAAACTGATAAAAATGCTTAAATATTAAAGCATATTTCAAGTATCACACTTTGCGTTTTGCCCTGCCTATTGGCTTCTTCAAGATACATCAATCTGGATACACCCACAGGCATTTTCTGGTCCAGGACTAGATGGAAGTTTATTTGCATATGTTCCAGTTATGCCAGCCTCTCAAAAATAACAATTCTAAAAATGGTAAGTGAAACATGGTTAAACCTCCTAACATCGGCATTGCTATTACACATGCATCCTTTTGCTTTTATCTCGTGTGAAAATGGCTGATCGGAAATACTGGAACATAAAACTACCCCTCATATGCTTCTTTGTATTCCTTCAGCTCCTTCTGTTTAAACACAGATCTATAGAGATCAATAATTTCTCAAACAATCCTCAATAACTTGAAGGAAATGTGACATGGCATGGCTTAACAAAATTATTTGACTAATATGGCCCTTTGAAAAGGAGCTTTGCTATTGAAATTGAAACAATTCATAATATTGAGGCTCATTTAAAGAGGACTTCTAAGTTATAAAGCTTTGGAGAAATATTCCATTGCAGTAATTCCTAGAATGATAGTTCTGTGTCACTTCAGTTTACTGTTAGATTTTGAATGCCTGGACCTTTTGCTCTACAATGAAATGAAATGGTAGAATACATCAGTGTACTTTATATATAACATATGGAATTTTCCATTCTTTAAGAATTAATGTAGAACTGTATATTTATCCAGTGGTTCAACTAGTTTCGAAAGAAATCTTTTGGGTAATTCCAAACACCAGCAGCCACTTTATCAAGTTACATCAACAAGATGTCCCTTTTTACCCTCAATTTATGGCTTAGTGGCTTTATTGAGTTGGGTATAAGCTGTGAGAGGGTGTTGTAGACAATCACATCACACCTGGGAATTTGCAGAAGGATTCGAGTTCCAAGAAGTTTGCTATGCATTATGAAGGGCCATCATGATGAGCTTTTCTTGCATAGTTAATGTTCAGAGTCATGATCATAGTTAATTTGTCATTAAACATAATTATGCATAATGTAGCACTAGTTCAACTCTTCTTGCAGGAGAAAATTAACGTATTCTGTGGAAACCACAAACTTCCTGCAATCTTACCTGGAAACTCTTTCAAGCAAAGTTAATTTCAAACGTGAGTTTCTTTCACCTTGTCACACTGGTGAATAATGGAGACAACGTTTACCCTACCTTGTTTAACTTCATTTTTGAATGATACTTGTAATATATGGAAAGCTGCCATTTGCAAAAGGATAAAGGATACCCATTAAATGATACACATTGTGAGACATACTGTTGAGATATAGTGCTCCATATTATCTTGCATGCACACATACATTTTGTTTAAACTTACATAAATACAAACTATGACATAGTTACTTAACGCAAAATTACATCAGAAAAATTACAGGGACATATTGCAGCACAGCTTAAAAAAGGTACCACTCCCACTGCCCTCAAAGCTCGACCCATCCCACATAATTAGCATATGTTATAGCACAGCACTCACCAGTATACAGTAAGCCAGACATAGATATGATACAGTGCAACTCATAGTAAGCATAAGCACACAGCTTGATATATGTTATACAGCATACATCCCATTACTCTATAGTGATCCAGACACTGATAGTTTTACTGTATAACTCCCATCATTATATATTGAGCCAGACAATGACAGTGGTGCAGCATAGCTCCAATCATTATTTAGCAAGCCAGAAACTGAGGATGGTACAGCGTAACTCCCATCATTACATCCTGAGCTTGAAGGTGGTTGTCATGGTTTCACAGCCACACTTGAGATTTCTCTAGTGTTGTGAGCTCTCTGCCTTTTCTGTGAGTGCTGTGGGTGGTCCTTTGAAACTCAACCTTGCTCTCGCCTATAGAAGACTGAGACGGTGGAACAGTGCAACTTCTATCATTATACACAGACGGTTTTACAGTAACTCCCATTTCTGTTTGCATTTTGTTCCTTTATCACTCTCACTCACACTTATTCACGCTCACTCACACTATTTTTCATTCTCACTCTTATTCATACTCTTTCACACTCATGAATGCTCACTCTCATGCACTCATGCTGTCTCTCACTCATGTTATCTGGTACTCAGAATTATTCGCTTTCACGCTTTCTCACACTCACTCATTCTTATTCACACTCTCACTCACACTGTCACTCACTCATGCTCTCTAACATTCTCACTCATGCACTCTTACACTCTCACTTAAGCTCTTTTATGCTCTCACACTCTCATGCTCTCTCACAATCTCGCTCACTCTCTCACACTCTCATTCACATACTCTCACTGATGTCTCACTTACTCAATCTTTCACTCACTCTCTTACACTCTCGCTATTTCACACAATATCTCTGTTAATGTCTCCCTACATTCTCTGTCGACCTCTTCTCTGTCTCCTTCTCTACAGTCGAACATCTTCTCTTGCCTCTTATTTTTCTGTCTTCTTCTACCTCGTACCAGCTCAGCTTAAAAGTGCTCTGTGCACTTCCTCAAAAGAGCAAAAGAGTGTGTTCAGGGAGACCCTGCTCCGGAAACACTCCAGAAGGCCTGGCCAGGAGAAAAAATGAGCGGGTTGTAGATACAGGTTCACTGAGCCGTGGAGACTCCCTAAAGCTTTCAGAGACTGGCCCTACCACAAGCTGTACTGAGTCTCTGTGGCTCAGTGAAGAGACACATAAGCCGGGACAAAATGTTGCTGGGACAGTGCCTCAAAATGTAGAATGCATATTTTTTATAGTGTGTGCTGTATGTGACACTAAACTGTCCTTTTAAAAATGTAAAACTGTATCAGGCACCATTTTTAGTGCGAGGAACTGCTTGTAGTCTTATTATTTGTCATTTTTATAAAACAAATGCTGATTTTTTTCATGTTATATGTCATTTTAAGAGTAAGGATCTTCAAAGACCATCCTGCAGATATTTTGATTCTCACTGGTAGCTCTTAAGTGTGTCTGGTTGATAACTGTGGTACTCACGCTTGTGCAGGTAATAATATAGAACGCTCCTAAAGCATTTCTTTCATCTACGATGTAATTATGAACCAATGATTGCATTTAGTCTTCAAACTTCATGGGTATTCTTTACAACCACCACCTGTTACCACATATGAGTATACCCAAGAGTACTGCTCAGACTTCCGCCATCTGACTGTGCACCTGCTCTCTCCATAGGGATGTTTACTGATTATTGCTGGGCCTGCACAAGTGCTTTCGCCACATAAGTTTCAGTGGTTATTGAGGAAGTTGAGCTTTTTCTCAAGAAAAAAAACAATAGTGCCTAAAGCACTGAGAAATATAATCTGTCTAAAATACGGTGCTTTTATGAGTATAATACACTAGTTAACAGCTGTTGCTAGCGCTGTAGCTATTGCTTTATTTTGTTAACAAATATGAGAATTTTGAAAATTAATGATTGGAGTCACCACAGTTTTGCTGAACCATATCAGAGGCCAGCAAGCCAGCAGCTGCGTGCTTTCTTTTGCCATATTTTTGGTATGCTCTGATGAAAGGCTGTCTCATACTTCAATAGGCTGACAAACAGATGGTGATCAGTTAATAAGAAGTACAGGCATAGCATAGTGACTAAAAGATGCATTGGCTCACAAGGACACGAATAAGACATATTTCAGTGAAGTATACAATGGTTTTTACAGCATGTTGCTTGGAAAGGAATCCTAATCCTTAGTTTGACACACTAGAAAGTCCAAACAGTTGCAGATTTTATTTTACTGAGAGCTTATTCTTTAATAACTCCTTAAAGGAAGAAAACAAGCTTTAGATAATGTATACTGTTTGCACTATATCTGTTTAGCCATACTTTGTTATTAAAGCGCTCTTTTTCAATACCCTTAGATTTTTAGAAAATAGAAAATCAAGGGATCTATTCAAGTATGTAAACATAAGAAAACACTCATTGACATAAAAAACAACAATTATATTTTAATTTAAACAAATAAATTTAAGCTGTCCAGGCCTATATTGCATGCTTCCATATATTGGCATAGGTATGATATGTGTGTATGGGAATGTATTTGGAACTATAAATAAATACATGTAAACCCATTATTTCCATATGACTTATTTTTATTCATTAAATGCATTATGTAAGTGAATAGGGAGTAAATATCTCTATTTCAGCAATCAGGTTTCTTTTGTGTGTGTGTGGGGGGGTCATATTCGGTTCAGCAAAGAAACTGAAAGAAGAAAAGAGGAAAGGTAGGAAAGCATAGAGTGACAGTGAGAGTGGATTGGTGTATATGTGTGGATTGGTATATATGTGTGGATTGGTATATATGTTTAGATTGGTATATATGTGTGGATTGGTGTATATGTGTGGATTGTTTATATGTGTGGATTGGTATATATGTGTGGATTGGTGTATATGTGTGGATTGGTGTATGTGTGTGGATTGGTGTATGTGTGTGGATTGGTAAGTGTGTGAGAGTGATGGGTGTTATGCTGTACCATTTCCAATGTCTTTTTCATGATCTAATTATGCTCTAAAAGTACATCATAACTCCCATCACTCTATACTGTTTCATACAGTGGCAGAGCTGGGAGGCAGAGGCCTTGCACCCCCTCCGCAGGACTCCTGAAAGGTAAGTGAACTTCAAAGAGGAAGAGGGTAGATAGTTAGGAGGGGGTAGTTGCAGCGGGCTTAAGGGGCTCTGCGTTAATGTGGCCATATAGGACCAGTCAGTCCGGTCCTGACTGGGCCTATTTTAAGGTGGGGGTTACATAGTGAAAAGGGGGAACATAGTGAGAAGGGGCAGATAAGATGAAGAGAGGGGGTAGTGTGAATGCGTATGAGAATGAATAAATGTGTGGATGAATTGTGTGAATGCGTATGACAATTAATGAATTCATGTGAGGATGAATTGCTTGAATGATTTGTGAGACTGCATTAATGAATGTGTTAATGATTTGTGTGAATGATTAAATGCAAAGATGGTACATGAAGGGTGGGCTTTAACAATAAATAAATAAATATGGGCTGCTTAGGCTTAAATGCCCGGGCCTATTTTTTGTCCCAGTCCGGGCCTGTTTGTACATAATGGCTTTCACCATGGTTCACTGGAGTCCAAGAGCCTTAGAAATTGCTCTGTTACCCTTTGGCAAGTTAGAGATGTCAATGACTTTGTTTCTCATCTGTTCTTGAATTTCTATAGGCCGCAGGATCATGTGCTGCTTTTTTTTTTTTTTTTTTTAGATCTTTTATTCTACTTCACTTTGTAGGGATGGCGGTAATCATACCTGGGTGTGTCTAGTGAAATAATCAAATAAATCTGGTCAATTGCTTGATTTAGTAGCTAAGGGGGCAATTACTTTTCACATAGGACCTGGCAGGGTTGGATAGCTTTTTTCCTTCTACACATGAAATCAACATTTCGCTCAATTTTGTGTTAACTGTGGTTATCTTTGTCTAAATATTTAAATTAGTTTGACGATCTGAAAGTGTGACAAATAAGCACAATTTAAAAAATGTAAATATATACAATTTCTATATGACTATTGAAAATACATACATAATACCTTTAAATAAAGATTGGCCAATACTGTTTTGTATTATACATAGAAAATAAGTATTTATTGTAAGAATATGCAAAATCTACTGTCTACTGGTACACACACTTTACACACATACCTGCCCAGGTTTCCACGTGAAGATTTTTCACACGTATATAGATAAAAAGCAGAGAACACAATGCAATCTGGGAAACTGTGTTAGCCCAATCTGAGTCTCTAAAAGAATAACAAAATAGAAATTATTATTATTATTATTATCTTTTATTTATATAGCGCCAACAGTTTACGCAGCGTTTAATACAATACAAAAATTCAAGGGATATGACAAGACAAGAATTGATAGACTCAGACAAACCAATACATTTGGTGGAGGGAGCCCTGCTCGCAAGCTTACAATCTAGATCTATCATTAACATTTTAAAAATTCATACTGTTTATTCATTCATTTACATAAGTTTCTGTGTCAAAATGCGATTTAGTATGAACACTTAAATCCAGCACTTCTTTATCAATGGTCCCTTAACTATCTAGCTAAAGAGGGCCGTGGTATCCACAGTGGATATATTTCCTATATACCCAGTCGGTGGGAGGTCCAGAAATGCATTTTAACCATCTATATGCCACTCAGCCCCATGATATGCCTTTTAACCCAGCATGTACTGGCTGCCTTGGCTTGATAGGAGTGTGATTGCCTGTAGCAGTTTGATATATATATATCAAACTGCTAACAGCAATCACACTCCTATCAAGCCAAGGCAGCCAGTACATGCTGGGACCTGGGGATGATAGTAGTGGGATTACAGCCTCCCTATGCCATGCTACAACCCCCACCCCCCTTACACATCCATGCTATCACACACACACTCATTCACAAACATTTAAATACTCATTCATTCCATTAATCACACATACTTCACACATACTTACCCAAAAACCCTCCCCCACCCCCTTACCTGAACTGCAGATCTCTCACTCGCAGACTTCTGCAGGGGCCCGGCTGTGCGAGCAACTTCTCTGGCCCCGCCCCCAGAGGAGGGAGGGGGAAGTAGAGTTCTGCTTCCTGTTCTCCTGCTGCTGGTAGCACAGACGCTGCTCGCGACCAAAGCCCGGTAAGCAGCCTGGCCCCAGCAGACATTTTTAGAGGTCTGATTAGAAGACGACCTCGATTATAAGACGAGGGGTATTTTTCAGAGCATTTGCTCTGGAAAAAACCTCGTCTTATAATCGAGCAAATACGGTATTTATTTGTAAAAAGTATTCTTAATTTGCAGCATTTTTTCACAAATGCCTAAAACATTTGCTCAATACTGTACATTGTTGCAAACATTTTGATTTTAGCTGCGTATAATTTAAAATAATTGCTTTAGGTTTATTTGAACAGTGAAAGACAGAATAACAAAAAAATCCAGAAAAATCCAGAATAACGCATTCAAATAATTTATCAATTGATTTGCATTTTACTGAAATAAGTATTTGACCCCTTTGCAAAACATGACTTAGTACTTGGTGGAAAACACTTTGCTCCTGGCCCCACTACCACTCTACGCAGGGGGTCCCTACCTCCTGGAGCCGTCAGGGTCCTCAGGGACCCGACAGGGGGTCGGCGCCACCACGTCCTAGGCCGCATCCCCGGCCTCCAGTACCTCGCGTACCGCGAGTGCCTCCGTGGTACAGCCGGCAGGGGGCGTGTCCAGGCACCGATCACACTGATCAGCAAGCAAGGCTCTATAGACTTGCATTGATGATCACAATATGTGCAATTGGCCAGCAGAGGCAGCAATCGGGGAGCCCTCCTGGGTATATTATGTCCTCAAGTTACATCCACCTTCCCGTGGACATAACTTCAGGGTGCGCAGTACAGTGAGGGAGACATGAATAAGGAAGATCTAGGGAAAAAGAAACTTCAAGAAGCAGGCAGAAGAGAGACTAAACGGTGAGAAAGAACATTGGAAAAGGGGGGTAAAAAGAAGTTAAGATGTCACAAAGAGAGGTGCAAGAATTTTATGTGCAGAAAATGGCAGTTCCTCTATCATATTTTTACTTGTGGTAACCTAGAAAAGAAATCATATTGTGACTCATGTATTTTAAACCTTAATCGATGTTTGTATTTTAAGTAACAGAACATATAAATACACATCAATTCAAAGGAATAAAAAAAAGAGTCGGATGTATATCTACAGACTAATCAAAATGTAGCACTATGATCAAAAAGGGCCACAATAAAACCTGTAAATTCTTGAAAATCTTTGTATTTCAAACCTTTAATATCAAAGATTTAAAAGAGACCACAAATCAATGATGAACTCCCACCTGGAAACTTTGAGAGTTCTTTGTGAAACTGCACATGTAAGATAAAAATTCTTGTTATACTGTAGAATTCAACACTTCTACATGTTTTTCTTAATACAAGCTTAATTTGTGTCTTAGGCCAGTTTGTAAAGAGGGGAAAAGTACAAAGCAAAGCCAAGCTAGTCAGGCTTCTCTACTCCATTAGGATTTTGGTCCTCTTAAATTCCTGATTTACCACATTCTTTCTCTTAAAACCTTTCACATTTAATAATACTAGAAGAGAGACAAAAAAGAGTAAGATGAAAGAAAAAAAAAATCAATTTTTTAGCCTACTCCACCAAAAATCCTTTAATTTATTGCCTCGACATCTACTCAATTATGTCCCTCTCTGCCTCTTTTCTCACTTAATCTTTTGCTGTCCACTCTCTCTTTTTTACTGTTCAGAATAATCACACACTGAAATATAATCTCAGATTATACGATACTAGCAGGGAATAACCACATTAACCCTCTGCTTTTGCAACACTATTGTATGTGTGAGTATGACATCAGCTAATTGTCTATGTGCGTCATCCAAAGATTGTGTTAAGATACATGTAAACATTATATTTATATATATATATGATATATATCATATATATATATATATTATAATATATGTATACAGTGAAGGAAAAAATTATTTGATCCCCAACTGATTTTGTACATTTGCCCACTGACAAAGACATGATCAGTCTATAATTTTAATGGTAGGTTTATTTGAACAGTGAGAGGCAGAATAACAAAAAAATCCAGAATAACGCATTCAAATAACTTATCAATTGCATTTTACTGAAATAAGTATTTGACCCCTTTGCAAAACATGACTTGGTACTTGGTGGAAAACACTTTGCTCCTGACCCCACTACCACTCTACGCAGGGGGTCCCTACCTCCTGGAGCCATCAGGGTGCTCAGGGACCTGACTGGGGGTCGGTGCCACCACGTCCTAGGCCGCATCCCCGGCCTCCAGTACCTCGCGTACCGCGAGTGCCTCCGTGGTACTGCCGGCAGGGGGCGTGTCCAGGCATCTGCTGCGGTGTCTTCATTGGAGGGGGCTGGTGGTGCCCTAGCATAGCACTACCCCAGTTAGTGCCATAGCAGTCTATAGTGGGGGACCAATTAAGATGGCGTCCGGCAGGATTTAAAAGGAACCACACGCCAATACCGAAGATACTCCTGATGAAGCCACGACCCGGCGAAACGGACTTTACGGATCTTACAGAGCTCTTTTATTTGGATTTTTATTCATACTTTTATTTGTTTTTAAACATCCCTTGGTGGATGAGTGTTAATTAGTTTTCATTCTGGCAAACAGCCTTCAATAAATAACATTTACCTTATTGTACCACATTGTGGGCTAATTTCAATCCAAATACGGAACACAGCTCCATAACAGCGAACCACCAGGATCCATAGGAAAAGGAAGGAACAATACCTGATGTATATGGGTAGTACACCCTCCTAAAAAGCGTAAGTGTTTTTTCACATTTGCGTGTTACAGCGACTGTTGGATACCACACCATTGGGGTCCCTATTTGTTTTTCTGCTTGCTTTACATATACATCTACTATACATCTACCCGGAGGACGGGACACTTTATGAAGCCTGAACATATGTACACATTGTGAGTGCATTATATAAATTCACAGCGTTACAACTTGGGCACAGTATTACACTATTATTTTTTTTCTCTTTATTTTTTCTTTGAACTGGTATACACGAGCGCCCCCTAGTGACCTTTGTTCTAATTTCGAAACATTTGGAGAGTGTTTTATACGGGTTGCAGCTGGGTATCCGGAGAAGTGACAAAAGAAAAAGGGAAGTATTATTGTCACTTTATTATTTTCCCTATATACCCTAATTCACACTGGTCTTCATTACTTTTTATACACATATAGTGGGGGGAGGAGCCAGATGATGCAGAGGGGCGGGTCTGGGATCTTTCACACCATAAAACCCATGCACCAAGTAGGCGCTTGTATATCGAGCTGCTAAGAATTTTAAATTTCTTATTGTATATCGCCCTCTAGTGTCCCTTTTTCAGTATTGCATGTTATCCTGGTTTTTGATCTCGGCTTGTCCACTGGATTCTCCTACTCTCTCCTGCCCTGGGCTTGATTTCTTGTACTACTCCTCTGCTGCCTGACATTCTGGATTGCCTTCGACTACACTTTTGCCTGAACCCTTTTTGCCTAACCACCCTGCCATTAGTCTCCATCGCATCCCAGCCAAGACCTTAGACCCTTGTTGGCAATCACAGAGGTCAGACGTTTCTTGTAGTTGGCCACCAGGTTTGCACACATTTCAGGAGGGATTTTGTCCCACTCCTCTTTGCAGATCCTTTCAAAGTCATTAAGGTTTTGAGGCTGATGTTTGGCAACTCGAATCTTCAGCTCCCTCCAGGGATTTTCAGACTTATTCAAACACACGGCAAGAGATTCTGGCTTTGCATTCGTCAATCGTGTTTCTCCGGAGAGTCTTCCCCTGGGTTCTGTGTCTCAAACGGTTATCCATCCATACAGTAGTATATCGGTAAGGAGGATGCGAATGGAAAGGCAAAAGGTAAAGTATACCCCTTACACAAGGGGGCAGCTAGCCAGGTTTCAGCATGTATTGGCTGACTTGGAATGATAGGAGTGTGATTGCTAACAGCAATCACAGTCATATCATGCCCAGGTTCCAGCATTTACTGGTTGCCTTGGCATGATAGGAGTGTGATTGTTGTTAGCAATTACATATATATATTAATATTGTCGTATTTTATTGTCCATTTTGGTGTGATAACACCATACTTTTATTAAAAGTAAGTAAAACACCAAAATTGGACAAAAATACAATAACAATATCAATTTATATATGATTGTTAACAGTAATCACACTCCTACCAGGCCCAGGCAACTACTACATGCTGTAATTTGTGTGTGCTGTTAACAATTATATATATATACTGTTATTTAATTTTTTTGTACAATTTTGGTGTGTTACTTTTATTAAAAGTGTTTGTTTTTTTTAATTTATTTTATTTTTAAAGATGGGGGGGGGTCATTTTCTGTTTCGGTTTCGATCCAGAATTTTCATTTTGGTGCATCCTTAGAATAAATAGAACTATTTAGTTTTTAAATTTCCAGAGATAAAATTCCCTTCTGAATTTGTAGTTGCATCAGAGGACAAAACTTGCTAGGCTTGTAAAGGATTTTGTGTCATTTACTTTATTTCGATCTGCATGTCCTATTAAAGACCGTTTTTTCTCTAGGTGAAAAATGAGTGCGGCCCCCGAACATATACATTTCTGATGAAGGGGACCACTGCAGGAAAAACTTGGACACCGCTGATCTATAAGAAGCACCTGCCTACCCCAGCGAGGTTTTGATAAATGTTTTATTTTGGTCCATCTTTTTGATGTAATAGATCTATCTATTGATAAATGTGCAGCAATTCCTGTGCTTAGAGCAAAATAATACTCTGCAGGAGGCATCCGTAATTAAAAATACTCCTAGATACAAGCCGTAGTATACTTGAACAACTAATATTTTGCAACATTATTATTATTTGATTATTTGAGGGAGAGTAACTATGCAACAAGTATTGTTTGACCATGGGTTGTCTCATTGTTCATGTAACCAGCATCACAGATTAAACACGCACAGCTCTTGTTTTCGTTAAGAATAAACTTACGGATGTAATATACTTACTGGTGATTTTCCACTTTTCGCTGTGGAAAAAAAAGAACATCGATTTAAGCATGTGTATAATCTTTTAAACTATCAGTATTTAAGTAATATTTTGTATTGTATGGTAAGCACAACGAACTAAAGTAGCCAAAAGCTTGCTTTAAAAGTCTCAGTCTTACTAAGAGTCTGTTTGGTGGTGTTATGGTGGCAGCTTATAACCGTTGTGTATCTGGGACCTGAACTTGAGTCCCAAGTCTATACACTAAGCGCGCTTCTCATTTGTATACTAGAGATGCAGGGAGATCGGTGGCTCCAGTGGCCTTAATCTCTCAATTACTCTATGTATTCTATGTTTTTAGTGCATAGCATGAAAAGTCTATTCCCCATTGCGATTTGCTTAATGTTCTAACCACCGGGAACATTTCATTGGCTGTTATGGTGATAAGACAACTTAGTGGCATCATCACTTTCTATTACTTAGTCAAGCCGCTTGGGTTGCAGGCCCACCATGCAATAAATTATGAAAACATGTGGGGGGGACAGTAACAGTATGGCATCTGAATTTGATTCTGGCACTTAAAAGCCAGCAGCCCATAGATCACATGGGTGCAACCGTAGGTTACACATTCACACCAGCCTAGATCCAGCAGGTGTCTACACACTACATTATTACATTGGCCATCTGAGACACCTTCAAGGTGATTGGACAGTTTTATTGCACATCGGCAATCTGGCCGGTGTGCTTGATGGTTTATCTGGGGCTGATGGAGGAAGACGCAAGTAGAAGTGTCAGGTGTCTCCAAAAATGGTTTTATTGCAGAAAAGCAAAGAATTCGGGTGCAATGGAAGCAATGTTTAAAAAGTTATTCCGGTTATTATTGCCATAGCAACAAAAGAACATTTAAGAAAAAATAAAATAAAAGCTTGGCTAACAGGTGTCCTTACACGCTGGTTGCCTTCCAAATGGTAGGGTTTAAAACACATTAATTTAACACTTTAATGTTTAAATATATAATTTATCTTACTATTTCACTTAGCTTATCATAATATACTCAATAAACATGGAACATTAGATCTGTCTATGCTCTATTATGAAGTGCAACCAAGTATCACAGAGTTCATTATTATCACAGAGCTAATGTATGAATAAATGGCTATTGACTGCTTCTGATAATGAGAAACGTATACAGCATATTAAACGAATGTATTACCGATTTTACAGAATTTAATGGTTTCTAAATACCTTTATCTCTGCTTCTCATTCAGTACTAATCAGCAACAAATGACTGCTCCTGAGTTCACAGTTTTTTTTATTATACCTGTCTATAACTGTAAATGAACTATATGATTAAAAAATAATGATTAGGTTTTTGTATTAATATGCCAATATTACAGATTAGACCCAGATGTCCTATTACATTTCACAATGCTTTAAGCAAGGTATACATAGCCTGCAAATCCATTGTAAGCTATTGCCAATTGTGCCCACCATGAGGAAAAATCACTTTTTCCGAGTTACAGATTAATGCCTGAAATCAACCACTATTTAATAGATATACTGATTAATAGTACCCATTAACCAGAAGATTGTATGTGCCTTGTAGGTGGTGCCTATGTTTTATATATATAATATATATATTATATATAATATATATATATATATATACATATAATATATATATAGTATATATATATATATATAGTAGGTTGGGGTACTAGATAAAGAAGCAGGAGCATAGTGGGCGCTGTTGGCATTTACTCACGATGACACCCTAAATTAAATCAATTTATAACTTGACACATTCAATGCTTATTAAACATTCTAATAATGATATCATCATATAACCCAAATCCCTTTTGAGATGGGTAATACTATTTATAGTATTTTACACATAAGGAATAATTGTCTTTACTATGATTATGGTCACAGCACTAAGGTGTTGCAATGTCTTAAACTGAACTAATCAATGTTATTTTGCTGTTTTTGCAAATTAGAGTTTCCTAGAATTTTATCAATGAAGCAATAAAAAAAGCACTTTTGAGTTCTCAAAATGCTTCGTAAACACATTTAACATAGATTACCAAGGTGCTTACCACAATCATGTCGACTGTTCCCATGTTTCCTTTGTATCTGATGATAAGCAGCAACTCACTTTCATAGCCTCATCTTGTGAATGTAGCAAGCACATAAATGTAATTACCCTGGAGCCAGGCATATACTTGACACACACACACACATTTATTAGTTTTGATGAAACACACACCCACATATATATATATATAAATATATATATAATATATATATATATTATATATATATATATTTAGTAGATAGCAGAGGTTGTAGCCGTATTAGTCCAGTCAATATCAAATAACAGATGGAGCTCTAGAAATGTTTTAGACTTGAGAAAGGGAGAAGAGCTCCTGAAAGCTTGTCATTCCAAAATTTTGTTAGTCCAATAGAAAAGGTATTATCACAAGAAACGTATTCCATCTGTTATAAAGAACCTCTGTCACTTGTATATACTTATATTGCTCTCTCCCTTCCGTCATCTGATGCTTTACGCCAGTCAGGGCCATAATCCGCTTATATTTTAACGCCACCTTGTAAATCTTGTGGTCAAATTTAAAAATGTAAGATTTACTAACTTGAAAAAAATGGCTTCATTTGCTTATTGTAAATTTTTTTGCACTGTCCCTGGCTTTTCATATGAAGCACTCCGAAGAGAATATTCAATTTGCATTTGGCGACACGTGGAAATATCACAAATGAACAGATTCAGTAAATGGTTTTTTTTCTATTGATTTATGGTTAATCACATTTGTTCCAATTTTACTAGAGTATAGATGATTTTATGACCTCTACAATCACAGGTTAAACTCCGAGCGTGAGCGCCTTTATAATGTGAGAGGGATCTATATTCCATCATAGTCAGCACAAGTCATGGGAATTTGGCCTATGATTTTTATTTTACGACTATGTTAATAAAATGTGTCACTTACTAAACATGGAACAAAAAATACAAACAAACAAAAAATACATCGGACAGGGCACAGCAGTGCTAGTAAATATTTTCTATATGCTCTACCAGGTGAAATCTATCAATGCTTATAATAGGTTTTACAGGAAAATGTATGTCTATGCAGCTAAGATTACCCACTGGTGTCAGTGGGCAATATCACAGGCAGTCCTTGATGGGGAGTGGGGCATGTCATGATCCTGCTCCCATGACCCGGAGGATTTGGGTGTCAACCGAGAGAACCAGTGTAGAGAGAGTCTAGGCAACACGCAGAGAGTTCCAAGTATAATGATATCCATTACTCTTATTTAGTGCTTTTGCTAGCAGTATATCATAGTTAGTATTCCTGTTTGATTTAATGTTCCTCAAGTAAGTATATCTTTTATGCGGACAGGCATTTGATTACGATATTTGACAAGTCACTACCTAGAATTCTCCTCGATGGGCCATTAAAGAGTTCATATTTAAAGAGTCTTAGGTCAACTCATTAAGAAAGACCCATTCATAGAGTTAACTGTAATCCCCACAAAGTAAACCGCAGCACTGTTTGGGTTGATATTCCAGATGTGACATTGATGGTTAACCTTGGAGTGATTTTCTTGCTATGCACTGGCATGGTACAGATATAAACATTTTGGGTTTTTGTTTTTTTACAAATTGTAAGGAAACTTTATATTTTCAAAATTTTTGTGGGTTAATGTACATATTTACACTGTGGGGCAATTCATTTTATTATCTAGTTACTTTCCATTTTTCCCACCTCCTGCTGACCAAAATGCTGATGCCGGTCTTTAAACGACACAGCTTTTGTAAATCAACCATTTTAAATGATTAGTCCCATACACCTCCCAGTGGGGTCACAGTAGCTAAAATAACATGAAAAACGCATCTCCTTAACCCTTCAATCAATTAATATGATCATATCAACATGGGGACTGAGGTTGGCCTTATTTCATCACTTTAAGACAGTGGGTGAAGGAACCCTTGGGGGGGTAATAGGAGAGGACCCCATATTAGTTAGAGGCTGCAATAGGTGATAGCTCCTATTGGTCCTACACACAAAAAATGTAGTTTTAAATATCTCAGAGATCTGCTCCTCAGGTGAAAGAACAAAAAGAACCATTCTCTAATGGCCCAATAAAAGTTATCATCTTTTACAAAGGACTCCATCTTTTCTTGGACCAATAAGGCCATATCATTTTCCTTATTGCAGCAACAGCAAACTGAAGTAAATGTTAAGCAGTAAGGTTGAACTCTATTCTTCATGCCTACATAAAGCTTGTTCTTGTAACTGTCCTGGGTTCCACTTCAGAGGTGAAGGAAAGAATTTCAAAATTAATTGAAGGTTTTTGTGACACAATGGGGTTTTCCATATTTCTTATTAGTTCAATCTTTAACAGAGCACCAGTACTTCAGTGTATTTGCGTTATATAGTAACATTGCCTGACTTATATATTGTGAAATAAATATTTACTTAAATATCTCATGAGTTCTACTTGAGAACTCCTGATATAGCTGTTTGCACTATATTCATATGGAAAGAATAAATGCCACATATTAACCCCTTACGGTGCCAGGTGGTAGGCAGTACATTATCTAGAAGATGAAAGGGTAAAAAAAAACCTGATTTGAGCCTCTGATTTCTTGGACATCTAGAATATCATTTCCTTTAAGACACTCTTTCTGCATACTATTTAAATGCTACGCAGTTTACATTAGGATACAAGAACGCAATGTGCGAAAAAAGAACAATTTCTCCTGCAGACATGACTGATGATTTTAGACAGTTTGCAATATTATTTACGCTTCGGGTCACATGAAGGGAAACAAAAACATTCTGGCGTTAAGAAGTAGCGCAATAAAGTGTATTAATAACATACCCATGATGTTGATCGGGATACTGTGATGTTGAAAGTAGAAGTATCCACTGGAGACTGGGGAGGACTTGCTAGGTTATCCCTTAATTTTAATGCTTCTATACCTGGCTGTGGTTCAACCCTAGATACTCATTACAATAATACAGCTCAATGACTCCTCCTCTGCTGCTTTGAATAGATACCTGCACTGTGACTCCCGTGAGAAGGGCTGGCAGTGGGGCAGGGACACTAAGAGTGGAATCTGTACACTACAGCAGAACGCACAGACGCGCTGATAAAAGGCGATTGTTGGCAGCGGGTTGTATGATATAAAGCCATTCTTGGCAGAAGTGTCTCTCATCATGTGTGTGTTTTATATGCCCTTTAGCCTTTCAGCCTCTTGGGGGTATGTTAGAAAAAGGGGCTGAAGGAACACTCTTTTTGATGGCGGATGACTGAGTTGTAACTATATGTCAGTTAGGAAGAATCTAAACAGACTAGGGCTTGAAGGCACCAGACCAATTAGACCAGACGGATATTAAGAAGCCACAAGCACAACCTGGGTATGCAATCCAAGGAAAAAGTGTCCAGCAAGAGTGAGAAGTGAACTACTAGAGCACAACGCAATAAATGCAGTATTTATTACTCTAATGGGAGCTTGTTGATGTGCTACAGCTTTCAAGTTTTTGTTTTGCATTAATTCAAGGTCAAGTGGGACCCTGGGGCTCAGTGGGATTATTACATATCCTTTGTACAATTCTGGTACTTTTTAAATTCATCCATAGATATGTACAGCATAAATTGAGCCTGGGATAGTATCATCCCCAGGAATTATATTTAAGGAGGCGGGAAGGGAGCCACAAACAAAGCAAGAGGACCACCATGCAAAGCATTTTGTTTGGTTCCCACAAAGTTGCACGGAAAGTTGTAACAGCTACTGAATATCCACACATTTCCAAGTTTCAATCTTATAAGGCAGTATAAAAATACATCTTTAGATTTGCTGCTTCTGTCATTGTGCTGTTGCCAAGGACAAATTAACTATGGAGCAAAAAGGACAATTGCCCCAGGCCAGGGCCCCGGGACAGCCTACTTGCTGCAGTATTATTTATCTGTGTGTCTGTACTACATAGCATGAATACAGTACTTGTGCTTTATGATGGGGGATCCCAAATGGGGATCCACTTGGTGCATGTCGCCCCTCTGCTGTAAACAGGGGTATTTGGAGAGTCCATTATGGGCATCAGTGATGGCAGAGTCAGCTCCCTACATCTTGGCATGTGTTAGTATTATCAAGAAGCTCTTTTAGTAGTCACATTTCATAAGTCATTAAGAATGGAAGTAGCGTGGTTCTGTGCTTGTAATGAAAAGGCAGGAATAAGGGTTACTCTGTCAGGATCCCCCAGAAATCAGCCTTCTGCTACAGGAAGAGAGATACTTGGATGGGTATATCTGAAGGGTAATTGGTTTTATTTGTACATTGTGCTGGATGACTAACTTTTGTGCAAACAAAAACTTGCTCCTTTCACGCCCCTTCTTGTACTAACTGGGTTAATAAAAAGTACCAGATTCATAGGAAGGAAATGTAGTAATCCTACTGAGCAGCCAGGGCACTGTGTGTGTGTGTGAATCCCTCTACTGCATTAGGATGCAACAAAATGAGGTACAATATAAGGTGACCCTCAGCTATCATACTCATTACAGTGGATGTGATGGATATACCTCCGCTGCAAAGCACTTTGGCATAAAATAATTAATTTACTGTGTCCGATCGATAATGGCTTTGCAGAGTAGGCACAGGTGGAAATGGCATGGCTTAGTGATTGAAAGTCAACCAAGCTTTTTCAATAATACTCCTTGGGTAATGTATCCCAGGACAGTGAACTGGCCTTAACCAACATACTAGAAGTTTATATCATGAATACCTACTAAAGTAAGACCTATAATCACTATAAAAGGCTTAACAGATTTTTTTTGAAATCTAGAATTCTTACTTGAAAATTGTTTTCCTATATCAGTTTCTTAGCGAGATAGCTTCTCCTGAGGCAGGGCAGGAAGTACTTAAGTTGTTTGGACCACTCCAAAATCCATAGCATGAAGATAAGAAATGCCAAAATGTCCTCTAGAGACAAGATCTCTGATACCAGCTTGCAGCACTGTGCTACCAGATGTAACATCTTCCCAATGAGGTGGTTCAGCTGTTTGCAAATGCTTCTCCAAACTGCTGCTTAGCAGACTATGCCCTGACTAAGCCCTCAAGGAGCGTGCCTTTAGGGCTTCAGAATGATCATTATTGTCCTGACAATCCACATACTAATAGACGTCTTGGTCAACTGTCAACGCCTTCTCAGGAACCGCAAAGATGAAGAGGTTAGGTGATACTGCTGTCCCATTATGAATAAGCAAATCCTACACTATTCTTACCTTCCATGGCACCTTGGAAATAACAAACATTGGAGGATAAATCCCTTGACAACATTCTTCCAAAGGAACTAGCACCAGGACCAGCTTCATGGCAATTTCTTGCACCAATATAAGAAATGTTGAACCCTAACTTCCAGAAGTCCTTCATGTTTGTGGGACACAATCTTGCTGTCTGCAAGAAGACTGAAAGGTAAACCAGGGAGGTTGCTTCCTTTGTATTAGCTGGTCTTCTCACCTTTGATCTTTTCAACTGTGGAATCCAAATAATTCCTGACTCTGAAAAGGTAGGTTTTGGGCACAATGCTTTCTGGCTACCACCAACAAAGCCATGGTCCAGTGTGGTAGGTGTGTCAAATAAAAATGCCACAGTAGTTTTTAATATCAGCAGACACCCAGGAGATCCACCTGTTGTTGCCAGATCTTCGCTGATCGCACCAGTGAGGCAACTGAATGCTAGGGTGGAAATTGGCAGCTGAAGCTTGAAAAGCCTGTTTTACAGCACCTTCAGCTCTACTGTCCATTGAATGACTTAAATAGGATGCATTATCCAAAGACATTGCTGACTTCTTGACTGAGAAGAGACCAGAGGTATAGAATGTCCTCCATGGACCTACCCCACCTAAAGTTTAAATCTCAATTAACATGACCTGGTATAAGTAAATCAGTGAGGATAATTAAAAAAAACAAACAAAAAAAAAACACCTCACATTACCTATGCATCATGCCAGGTCAACTTAAACCACCTTGCAGGAGAAACTATTTGGGGATTGGCCTTTATAATGTATAGCGTTATCAGGTAGTTGACATTTTCAATCTCCTGCAAACTTACTCTTTAATAAATTGACGTATTTGCCTTATTCTATGTCATATGCCAATTGGTGAAGGACTTGCCTGGAAAATATTAACAGTACGTGCTTATTCTAGAACAAAATAGAGTATTTAGCTATTCTATTTTCAACAATTATAAATAAGTCAGTAACTTTTAGCTGATGATCAAAAAGAGGGTATTGTGTTTAGAAACCCCATGTAGTCTAAGCTGCTTGATGCTCTGCTTCTAAACTCATACTGAAGATGTAGGGAAACAGCCAGACTCCGCCACAGCGTGTGCTTGTAGGTTAAAGACATGTTTACTGTCAAGCAGGCTACTAAAATGACTACCGACTTGTTCACGCGCTCATACATTGAATGCCTTTCTTTTTTTTTTCTGGTAGCTTGTCTACTAGTCCTGTGTTACTGATATAGACCTATGTCCATGTCTATTGCTGATACCTACAGTGGAAACCCTGCACAGTAGTGGTAGGTGTTATTGTGAAGCATTGCTGTACCATAACATCCTTGCAGACAACAAAGGTTGTACATGGACCCCCACATTGCAGACGGGATGGCTGATGTTAGAGTCCTCCAAAGTTCTAGCTGAAGAAACTGGATCTTTAAAAAGTAACTCTGATCTTTTAATTATGGCTGTAATATTTTATTACAAAACATACACAAGGTGATTGTTGACCTACTATTGACATATATCTTGAGTGGGCAGGGTTTTGTGTTAACACAGAAGACATTTTGACAGTATGTTGGGTGCCATTTAGCCTTAGCATCTGATCAAATATTTTTATATACAATTTGCCCAACAGATTGAATTGTGTCAAACTATCCTTGTATACTCACGTCACATTGAATAAAAGCAACCCCGGATAAATCAGTGCAAGATGAACAGACCACCTACGATTTTGTTATACTATTTTGTTCCAGTATTCTATTGTCATTCCTTTGTTGTTACTAGCAATCTGCTCTAAAAGATATGTGCCTGCCACTGCTCACCTCTGAAGAAGCCTTGTTGGCGAAACACGTCAGTGTTTCTGTGCAATTTTAAGAAAAGGTTTTGTTAAATTGGTAGCGCCTCATATATTTACTTGCACATTTGATGTTTTTATGCTACATTTTTTATTATTAAACTGTTTAATGCAAACTATATATATATATATATATATATACACACATTCACACAAACATAAAAATGATATTGAAACAATATAAAAAAAATGCCTATTTCTGAAAGGAAAAAATCTTAAAGATGGATCATGGAGTAGCACGGAAGGACTTCGGCCTGTAGCCACAAGGAGCAAAGGAGTGAGGGCAAGGATGACGACTCTCAGTGTAGATGTCGTGACACTGTACACAATTATTATTAGTATCTTTTATTTATATAGCACCAACAGTTTACGCAGCCCTTAATACAATACATAAATTCAAGGGGTATGACAAGAATTGACAAGGTCTTGGCACCAGGAAAGTAAGTTACTGGCGCTTCATCATGCATAAAGAATTCAACTAGTTGAAATCACACATCTCTTCCAAATTCCTGCTTTAGTGAATAAACTCCAAGGCCAAATCATATTTCTAGATTTCACAGGATTGGTTATCGGTTTATCTCACAAGAGCACAGAAGTAACATTATGGCATTCTTCACAAAACTCTGCCAGCATATCTCCTAACAGCTCCTAATTTTGAGAAGTTTGCTGGTGCTGCTGTGACACATAGAAGAGGAACATCTGGATGCCCAAGGATCTTACACACTAGACTACATACATTATACATACTTAGATATATGTATATTTGCACTGTTAGAATAATATATGCTCTGGGTTTATATGCTGATATTCTTTACATTAATTACTTAGGGAATAGACCTGACATTTGGATATTTAGGTTGTCACTGCCGTTATATGTATGGTTAGGATATATTCTTATTTAATATAGTACATTTGAAAAATTTAGATATACAATGTGAGATATATATGAGTATTAATACACGTATACTCAACCTACGTGTGCATAAATCTTATCAATAAGGTTATACGCCGAGATAAGCAGTGTTCTGCTGATGAAGTAAAAACTATATAGACACCTTGATCTATAAGTAATCATTGACAGCCAGCTACTGTTTGCGTATAGTACAGTGAATATCAGTCATAATATCAAGCTTTTATGTAGTGTGCAGTAGTTATTGGTGCACTTTAGACATGGTAACTTTTTGTCTATGTCACGGTCTGCCCAGGCTGCGGAGCTGCATATCTGTCCTGCTTTGGTTTCTCTGTTTTGCTTTGATCCATTCCTGGATTTCCTTCTGCTGTGTTCTATTTTCCATTCCTTGCTTCTGCTCCAGCTCTTTGCTTCAGTTCTGTTTCCTTTATAAGGTGAGCCCCACCTGTGTGTTCTGTTTGTCTCAGTCTGCAGTCTAAGGTATGTCTCAGTGCTATATGTTTGGTTTCCATGTTTGGTTTGTTTTGTACCTTTGTCTGCAGGGATTAGCGTTAGGACCCACCGTCATTGGAGTACTTTGGCGTAGTGGTGGGCTAAGCATACTATGGCCATATCATGTGACGGAATCTCCAATAGTTATCATTAGTCCTAGGCTAGTTTCTGTATTCATGTGTGTCAGTCTGTGATGTAACCTGTGGGGTGTCCTTACTTGTCCTGTCTGTATCCCCGGTTCTGGGATGTCCTGTCTTGTTCATATCTTGTCTGGTTATGTTTATTCCTTGTCTTGTGCCACTTATCGTGTATATCTTATATCATGTTTCTTGCCTGGTCTCCCTTTCCCTTGTTTGTTATATGTCTGCTATATTACCCTTTGCCTAGCTTCCATTCTTCCAGCCTGCAGCATCGTGCACGTAATTCATGTGTTATGCTTTATGCCTGCTCCAGGATGCCTGCAGGATATCTTCATTCTGGACTTCATCCGCTGCCATATCAGGGCGTTGTTGTTTGGCTGCACAACCCTAGGTGCTCAACACCTGGGTGAGTGTGGTCGCCCTGCAACCCGGCCCTGTCTACTCCACTGCTGCATCGTGACTCCTGCATACAATCTTCGGGCGCGCTGGGTCCTCTGTCATCCGTATGGACCCAGTCCGTGACAGTCTATATATAGCTCGGTGTCAAAATACAGAGAAGTGGCTGTAATTACATATTCAGTAATTTGACTTTACCTTTGCCGTGTGCTGCTGTGTAACTGTATAATGTCTAAGGTGCCCAAAACACCTTCAATCTTAGCAGGGACACCCTGTATATGTGGATATTATACATGATACGATAGAAAATACCCTGTATATCTGGATATTATACACGTTACAATAGAAAATATAGAATAGAATTTTTTTATTTTTTTTTTAAACATTTCACCCACTATTGCAAAATATATTGTCTGACTTAATGCATTTGATTCTCTGATCGATATCTTAGCGCTAAAATTAAAAGTGTTGCCTGTTACAGACACACTATTACCACAACACAATCTGAGCAACACTGCATAAGACCCCTACTATCCACATCTTGGTGATAGTCGACAATGAGGTTCATTCTCTAACAGGAGAGACGGAAAGTGAGTTGTAGTTTTACATAAGTCACTTCACTATTCATTATGTAGGGCCAACACTGGCAGGTTTCTCCATCAAGACTGGGCTAGCCCTGCATAATGCATAGCTCAATGAGTAAACAGACCGAATAAATATTTAAACTATATATTATTTATGGACAGCCAAGCAATTCCTACAGCAGAAGCTGTAGCAGAGGCTTGAGGGTTAGGCATTCATAATGTATAATGAAATTAAGACACTGAAACAACAACAACAACGTGTCAATAAATAAAGTATGCATTTTCTGATACGCTACTTTTTTCTGGCTATATTCAGGTCTCCTTGTCGGTTTTCCAGTTCCACCACTAACAGCAAACAGATGGGACAAAATGAACAAAAAACACACACTACACGGAAAGTAGTGATTTCTTTTAATACATATGTAGTACAGAATATTAATTACAGCAGGACAGTGTTTCCAGTTAAATAAAATGTAAAACTTGTATTCACCCCTTCCAATATAAAATTACTAAATTAATATTTTGAAAGAACAATATGATCAAAGCATTAAATAACACCACCATATACCACAGTAATCATGACCACTAATACATACTCTTTGCTTTGGCAAAATAAAAAAAAAATTAAAAAAAAAAAGATTTTTTTGTTTTTAAACAGTGTATAAACTTAATAAAAGCAAAGACTGTATACATCTTTGTATTGCACTCATTTATGTACAAGAATAAACTATAAAGACAAAATATATAGCAGATAAAATGAAAAAGCACATTTTTCTCACAATAAAAGTTTTAGCGATGAACATTAAAAAGAATGCATAGAAATGTAACACTTATGTACAGAAGTTATGGTCTGCATCAATTAACAATATATACATTTTCCCCGCCATCTCCTTTCCTGGACGGACTTGCAAATGCAACGTGGACCTAAGTAGTACGAAAAGTGTAGATTCCCTCTGTCTATCAATACTTTTTTCTTGGAAGCTTGGAGATTAAAAGAAACAATGTCACCAATACATAATATTGGAGCACTTAATATTAAATCTTCTGGTGAGGAATAGTTATGTTTTGGAGACAATGAAGGTGGGGCAGATAAAAAAAAAATAGGAAAACCCTGATGAAATATATGCCAGGTGTGCTTGGTCACAACAGTAACATGTAAACTTTAGTGTAACATTTAATGTTCTATACTGTACATCCCTAGACAGCTACTGTACAATCATCTACCTAATGTGCTATTCTCTTCAATCCTGGTTTGTTTAGAAGTAGTTACATAACTAGCATAGAAAATACCAATATATGCTTCTTTCCTTTAAACTTTTGAAATGAAAATCTAGCATTAGCAAACAAAAACAAAAAAACTGATTTGAGAGCTCCTACGATCACAACCACTAATGCTGTTTAATCCTTTGCACTTTAGTGGAGGAAATATGAAGTGGCTGTTATGGATTTCTGCTGGGCTCAAGGCTCGTTTCTTTGTCCTGGGTTAGCCATAGACATGGCATGCGTTGAAATGAAAGGGATGGTTACAGATCATGCGATGGAGGAAGAACTGGTCATTCCCTGTACTGTTGTGCTTGTAGGAGTTCCACTTATGGCATTAAAAATGTGAAGTGAATTCGGTATAACACTGATCTTCTCTTCTCCACACCAAATCTTAAAGAGGCAAAGAAACACGAAAGTAAACCAATTAGACAATACATAAACAAAGAGTTTCATTACCAAAATAAACAAATATTTCCCACGCTAGGGTATGATGCAATGCATTTAATACACACGGACACAACCAAAGACAAATCAAGATTGTATTACCATCCCATCTGCTCATGTGTGCATAGAGGGGAGAAGGAAAAGAACAAGTTATTGGAGCTGGCGATTTTAACAAAGTGTATAGTTCAGATTCATTGAAGAAGTCAAATTTTGTGGCATAAGTGACCATAATTAATAATCTCCATTATTGTGTTAGCACAATCTGCATTCTGGTTTTTGCAGCAACAACAGTCATATATAAAAGGATGTGCTAGAATGAAGTCTGCTTAATCATGCTTCATGATTGAAATAGAAGCCTATTGGGTACATCGACAAAGTGACTTCTTAAAAATATTTCCATATACGTGTATATATATAGGAATTCTGCTTATACTCAAGTGTTTTAGGTTTCTACATATGGTAACGAACACACACTTACTTGCTCGTGCATTATTTCAGAAAGCTCTTTGACCATTTCCCTGTAGTTTGCTTTCATTTCTTCTTGATATTCAAACTGATTTTCTTTTATGAGTTTTTCATTAACGCCCAAAGCTTGACCACACGCTTCAACAAATTGTCTAAATCAAAGATTGAAAATGCATTATATGAACATATAATTCCACTTCAGAGGGATGCTTGCACATCATTTATAAGAAATGTTACGAATTTCTGGTAATGCAGCAACTATTCCATCAAGACAGAGGATTCAGATTGACACATATAAAGTCTGTACAGAAGGAACAACCATGCTATGTGCAGATCTGATCATCCCAATTCACTGAATAAGATACTTAATTCACACTACGGGGTCCACAGTCAGGACAGACTGCCCTTAATGGACACTGTGGCTACACGGCAGGAACCCTATTGAAAGTAGAAATAGGTGCCTTGTGTAACACAATCTACGTTGGTGATCAGGGTCTGCATTGCTACGTGAGAAACGCTTGAGCATTATTAATATTCTACATCACTCGCCTGACATCATGACCTATCAACTAAAAAAAACACACATATCCTAATTTTATTTTATTTTTATTTTTTTATCATGGTTTAGCAAATATATATTTTATCAATACATGCCAGGATACATTGGAAGCATGTACTGCCAAGCCGGGCTTTTTTTGTATGTCCAAGTTGAGCTCATGTCACGTGAGGACAATGAGGTAATTGGGATTTAACAAGATGTTTCCCTTGAAGTGCATAGGTTTCTGATAACATAAGGCAGGTGGAAAGACAAGCGCTTCTCAAAGAGATATGAAAAGAGCTACTATTTTCACTGTAGTACATACTAGGAAAATCATGGAAACCGTAATACCTGAATACTTCCTTGAGTTGCTTAATTTTGTTATCTGCATATTTTTTAGTGTTTGTGTCATCCAAGAAAGCTCTTGCATAGGCTAGAGGGCCTGCATTAACCTATAGGGGGAAAAAAAGATTAACACACTCATGAGCCATACAGAACCAGGATGTTCTAGATACAATTTTGGCTGCAAATGTCCAAAATGTAGCGTGGTGGACACCACTCAAACCAAGAATGTAGCAAGGATTTATTCAAGTGCATTCAAACTTTTGTGTGGCACCTCTATAGTAGGTTTGCATATTCCTGTCCTAAATGAAGGTGAAAATCTGACCATAAGGAAGTTAAAGGAAACAAATAAAAAAAAAATATATATATTTTTGTTACAGAACTTAGGACTTCGCAGGTACCTGGCTGTTGCTTTAACGAACATTTTACATTTTTTTTTCAGCATTAACCGGACCGCAAGCAGCTGTGGGTAAAGCGATGCTTGCATCAGATATAAGGGAGAAGCATTTGACATCAGAGCTCTGCCACTATATTGTAGGTGAACCCTTATGAAACATCATGCTCCCTTAGGTGCTTATGCAAAGTAGATGGTTGGGATTTTTACAAGATACTGTATATTATATACAAATACCCTAAAGATTTGGAATTCTACAAATTTCACCTCCATTGCTTCATTACATGGGCTTCAGTTATATCTGGCATTTAAACAACTGAATGGAGCACACACATGATTTTAAATGACTGAATCATTTTGAAATATTTATATTGATTATAGTGTAGGGTGATGAAAAAAAGGCAGAGGTTTGGTTTTATAAAACCTGTATTCGGATTGGACCCTGAAAGACACTTACTGCTACAATTAAAATTATTAAAACCAATTTGATATGATGTATAGTCACATCAGCATTTAGGACCACATAGGTCTCTTCTTTAGATGGAAACATGGATGGGGTTGGAATGACATGATGAGCAGTAAAGGCCAGGGAAACTAACCCTGTGTCATGTTATTGGACTGATCAGGACCCGATATCTTACGTTTTGCCATTTATGTTGAGGATCTGACAAACCACGTCTTCTGCTTTTACAGTAATTTAACTATTTATTCTTGCTGATTCTCTTTCTCAGGTGTGCTCTTCATGTTAAGAATGTTAATGAAAATAACTGACGACCACATATATGAACCCTTTTCAAACATAAAATACATTTCATTTTCCACATTCAATTTGTAAGCATGCCTCTTACATCTGTACGCATTATACCTTACATTATTACTTTTTAAATTAACCAAAACACAGCAAGATGGCTGGATATTATCCAACGGAATGAATTGACGCGACAAGGCAACTGTGTCAGAGCAGTTGATCTGAAACTCTTTTTAAACCTTCTTGCATCTCCAGAGGATAATTATACAGTACAAGTACAGAAAATGTGCCAGTCCTACCTGTACGCTGACGCTGCCCTGCAGTTTTAGTTGTAATTTAATCATATCGACGTCAGTTGAGGAACAAAGCTGCCGGAGCTCAGCTACCTTCTTGCTCATTTCGTCTATGGCCACCTCTATTGGATTGAGGTCTGTGTGGTGCTGATACATGACAGGGATTCTTTTCTTCACATACGGGAAACAATGTATGGCTGCGCCAAGAACAAACAGTAAATGTCAGCATTTTAACCTACATGTAACATCTGATCTATGGAGGAATCTCACTTCCGCTCCTGTACATCAAATGTTGTGTAGGACAGTACAAAAACAAGTATATGGATATGAAATGCTGCTATAGAGACGGTAACACATGCCAAGCGCTAGAATATGGAGGCATGTATGGGTAAAATGCTCTCTCCAAGCGCGATATATTAAGATAAGTCGCTGATTTTCAGGGTACTTATAAGGACCAAATATATATTAATGCCCTAACCAGGTGTTAAGCGGCGTATCCTGGAGTGGCATTGCCATTGCCACATAACTGGAACTAGATTGCCCTATTGGATCACAGCCGCTCCATGAGCTGTTTGGGAGACCAAAGTATTCCTTTGTAACAAGCAGGTTTTCCCTATGGAGACCTGTGCCTTATCATTGAGAGGCAGAACGCAAGGATATTATATCACGAGGCTCTATGTAGAGGATGAGGGCTGTGGAAGGAAGCCTTGGGGCGGCTGATAAAGCATCTTGGCCTGGCTCAGGACACCATCCCAGTCGTCACCACCCCTTACCTCCGTGGCCACATTCCTCCATACGGAGTGCTGTAAGATCATCATGGAACCTGTGCTGGCCCATGGCCAGCGAGGGAGCCACATCACTCAATATGGCAACATGGCCTCGTAATGTGACAGAGGGCCCCCCTTGAACTGACACTCTAGGTCACAATATACCACTGGGTTGGTGCACTGCGCTGGATGAGGCGTATGGGAGCACTCAGCCAGAACTGACTAACCAGTTAATACGTTAAATGAAAACAAGCAGCCAAGGGATCAGTGTCAAGACAGGCCCTCCATTTTTTAGCAATGGACTTGAAACTTTACTACCCATTTCAGCAAAACGTCGGCCTTAATAAAACTTCAAGATAAACAGATGTAAACTTAGCTACTTAATCCATGTTCAAAGGTTAGCACAACAGTTCTAAGGTCCCCAATAATTCACAAGATATCAGTGTCAAAAAAACTTTACCTGTCAGGATCGTACGACGCTTCCATTGCTCTTCTACTCCTCCTTGTCTTTTTCCAGACATTGTAAAAGGCATTTCAAACACAAAACGGCGTATATTGTGACTTTTCTCAAACTCTGTTTTTCGTTCTTGCAACTCCTTGTCTTCAAAGTAAGGGGTGACATGTGTCACTTGAATGTAGGCATACTTGGAGTCCAAATCTTTTGGATTGACCTTGACAGTAAAAAGGGGAAGAACCTGGTTACCACTAGCTTCACCTCTTTGCGAAAGCAGATGTTTGTATTCCTAGTATTTACGGATACACACAATTAGGAACCCCAAACCACACAAATGAAAACTCCACTAATGCATTACGTACAAAGACTACATGACTTCCCACCAGGACAGCAATTCTCTAGACGATCGACTATTTACTATGCTCTACCTTGCCAGAATCCTGGATCATTTTGACGTTCTCAGCACCAAACTTGTCAGAGTACAGCTTTAACAACCGTTGCGAAATTTCTGAAAGGGGTGTCAGCTTTGGCTCTTTGTAAATATATTCTTTGCCATCTTCTTCTTCAAAGAAACCCTAACAGAGACATGTGTATTAAAATGGACTCTAAACAGGAAAATAGCCACCTCAAAAATGAGTGCTCAATGAAGAATTTATGTAAATAGAAAGTTCAAGCACCCTAATATATTACACGGGGCAGATTGCATTTTCTATTCTTCATTAACCACTTACTTGAAGATGACTTAATGTTGCTATTTGAATATGAAAAAAACAGGGACCTTCAATTATACTTTTAGAACACACAGAACAAAATGAACAAAGAAATCATGTCATGAGATTATAACACACTTACTAAAAAAAAGAAATGTGACAAATGTTTGTTCCTAATGCTTATCTTTAAACAAAATGATCATGTTATTACAACGCGTGATAAACAGACAGAATGGTCAAGCACCAGGAAGATGATCAAAAAAAAAATCTGACTAATTACTTATGTCTCAGGAATGTGTCAATAACTTATTCGCAGAAGCATTACATGACATGATATATCTAGAATATTGTTCAGAAATGTTTATTCTAATTTTCTTTGTGAAAATGTGAAACAAAATGGTATAAATGAGCCCTTGAAGGAAGTTACAGTTCTGAAATAGGGATTTACAAAAGCTGAATATGTGGTTATTCTTTTAATGTTATGTGCATCTCGGGCAGATGAACCCAGCAGGTCACGCCAGTATTATTTTTAGCCATAACTATTGTCGTTCTTGAAATCATGGCCTGGGGTGTGGTAAGTGTTACAACCCCATTGGATTGCCTCAGATGCCTGGACATTGATATACTATACTGGGGCCTATGCACACAAGGCCACTTTGAGACCACCTAATACAATAGGAAAAGGTTGAGAGAAGTGAAGCGTCCGCCACCATGACTGCTTCACCTTTTTTGTCACCTAAAGAAATGATTGAAACATTATTCCAATACGTTACAGGTTTCAATCTTCCTGTGCGGATGACGCCCAGATACGATGAGAACCACAATTTTAAAGAAAACAACAAAGGTGAAACGTGGTAACACACACACAGAGCAGTGAAGGAGAAATGATCAAATGTTTACTTTATGACAGGATCCACATCAAACTAAAAGCTTCAATGCCGTAAATAACTGCATTGCTCGCTTTTCACTCAATTAACATAATTACCTCCACATCTGTTTCACTGTCTGTAAACTGGTATTGCTATAAAATTATGAAAGGGGATAAAGAGAATGCAATTATTGCAGACGAGAGCTGTGCGCGCTTCTGCCGGCGGTAAAACGCCTCACAAACAGTTTGGATGGAAAGCCTTGACGGAACCAAGCACAAAGTGTGTACTGCCAGCGTGAGCGTGTAACACACTTGCCGTGTATCGAGATGAAGGGCTGCTTGGCACGTCATAGACAGCCGCTGTATCTGCATGCATTAAACACACATATATAGCAAACCGGTGATCCAGAGCATTTATTCTTAAACAAGGGGAGCTGGAAAAGGGCTCAGTTTGGCTGTGGCACGGAATGCATATGTCGCATAAGTCAAACCACACTGAAGCAACAAACAGAACAACCAAAATCTGATCGGTAAATCCTATCGCGTCACTTACCGCTGCCTCAAGATAGTAATAAAATGAAGAAAAAAAAGCAAAAAACCCAAGAGAACATTTTACTAGTGCAGGTTTACAATAAACAATAACAGTGTAAAACATTAAGAGACATTCTAAGTATTTCATTGTTGAATATTACCGAGGCAGCATTTCAGAAAACGTAAGTCTTACTTGTCCAAAGAAGGCCACTCTGAAGTATGTCCCCAGGAGCCTCTTGCCTGTGTGCATGACTTCGGTGACTTTACTGTAAGCGCGATGCAACGTGTCGTACAGATGGGCTAATCTCTGAGAACAAACACAAAGAACCACAATGAACAAGAACACTAAACCATGCGCTGCACCTATCAGTGACTGGCCATCTATTTCACCAACACCAATATGACCTTGTGGAATTAACCCCTTCAAGACCAGGACATACCTGGTACTTCCTGGTCACATGTCATCAGCAGACCGGGACGTACCAGGTACGTCATTGATGATACACGATCCAGCGTCGCTCTCAACGCTGGGATCGCTAGGGGATGGCTACTACTGACCGCTGGGTAACCAATCCCGTGGCAGCCAATCCCCCTCCATGCACGTGATCGTTTCTGAAGCGAATCACGTGTACGGAAATAGGATATTTAAATAGGTACGCGGTCTTCAAGCGAAGACGCGGTACCCAAATGCTGGTCTCGAAGTGGTTAAACTCTATATAGTAGTAAAATTATACCACATACATACAGTATTGCATTTTATGATGTTCATAATGATAAGATTATATTTCGTAGTAAGATGAAAACTGTCAAAAGCAATTATTTTGTAGGATGGAGCAAAAGGGATACTGTTTTGTCTGGGATTTGGAACTGAAAATGGAATACCTCGAAATCCCTGCGCTTTTCATAGATGGGAATAATGAGTTTATAGATGTCCGCAATCAGCTCGTAACGTTCTGCTTTCCACAGCCCATCTGCACATTGCTCAAGAAGCTCCATTAGCACATCCTGAATAACCAGACAGGAGAGAAGGATTAAACGCAGAGGTACGGCACACAGCATAGAGAGTATTAAACAAATGGCTGCACCAATATACAAGTAATTTACTAAAGAAAAATACAATATCATGCAACACTAGTTTGATCATTATTATGATCTTTTACATCATAAGTGTAAGCTTGTCTGAGCAGGGCCTTCCCCTAACCTGTTGTCTCTGTAAGTCAAATTGTTACATTACATCAGGGATCTCCAAACTCGGCCCTCCAGCTGCGTCAGGACTACATCTCCCATACTCCTCAGCCAGCCCCTTAGCTGAAGGAGCATTATGGGAGATGTAGTCCTGCAGCAGCTGGAGGGCCGAGTTTGGAGATCCCTGCATTACATACTACTTGTTATGTCCTGTCCACTCATTGTACAGCGCTAAATAAAACAATAATAATAATAAAGGAATAACACGTATAGAAACAGGACTCGAGGGCAGATATAAACCATTTGACCCATCTATTCTGTACATAGAAAATTTACGTAAGGAAAATGGATTTGACCCTAAATGCTGCAAAGAATATAATTTATTTTATACATACGGAGGGTTATTTATTTACCAAATTCTATTTTCACGACCTAATACAAGAACAAACTACTGAATTATCCTTCTGAAGAGGAAGTAGTAAATAAAATCGCATAAAGTGATGTGGCCTGCTTAGCATATCTCTTTGGCAATCACAGCAAAGCAAAAAAACATATTCCATTACAGCTCCTAAACAAGACAAGAAAGTATGACGCATTTTCCGTTCCTCCTTTTGTGATAAAAGCGTATCTTCTGGTTGATTGCCAAGTAACTACTGAATGAATCATAAAATCAAGGCAGGTAGAGAGGAAATTTACCATGCAAAAATAAGGCACAAATGGAACCCTATTAGTATCTCTACATCCAGGGAAGTAAATGTATCCATCCAATTACCATCATGGTAAGCCTGGAAGTGACATTATGGAAGTACGAGACCACCAGCTCCCCGGACAGCATGACACACGTTTATTATGAATATTTGTAGGAATTTTTATTTTACCATAATTTGCCAATTTTAATTCGTACAAAGGTCCAAAAATAAGGAAGTGCCCCAATAAAACAATTTAGTTTTCTGCACTAGGCCGGTCACCTTGTCTCAGTCTCACACTCTCTCTCACTGTTTCCCTACTTTCTTTGTTTCTATTTTCACGGCTTCTTCATTCTTTTTTTAGTGATCCGCTTATCCCAGCAATCTGCTGCTATACCCCAGCCTCCTGAAGCAGTTCTGCATCAGTGTAGAGCCTCGGCCATAGGGGCCATTTGAAAGGGGCGCCAGTGAGCGGCTTTTAAACGCTGCCTTTTTTTGATGCGGAGGAGAGAGAGGGGCGCCCCTCATTCTCCTCCACGAGGCTTCTACCTCCGTCCCAGTGCCGGCATTTCATGCTGAGCGCCAGAATATAATGTCATATTTCGGCGCTCAGCAGTGAAGCAGCGGGCAATGCAGCAGAGCAGACCTAAAGGTGAGAGAACTACAAAGGGGGAGAGGGTAGACAGCGAGTAGGGGCAGGGAGAGGGGTTAGAAAGTGATAAGGGAGGAACAGGGTAGGTAGTAAGAATATTAACATAAGTAAAGTGTGAATTAATGTGTGGATGCATTGAGTGAATGAGGGGAGAGCATGAGTTAATATGTGGATGAATTGTCTGAATGAGAGGGAGCATGAGTTAATTTGTGGATGAGTTGTCTGAATGAGGGAGAACATGAGTTAATGTGTGGATGAATTGAATGAAAGTGTGAATTAGTGAGTGACTGTAAAAGTGTTTGTGTCTATCATAGATGTATAATTTTGGAAGGGCAAAGATGGCACTAGCAGGATGTTTGAGCCTTGGGGACCAAGATGGCACAGGCAGGGTGTTTATGGGACAAAGATGGCACAGGCCGGACTGTTTGGGGACAAAGTTGACTGTGCTGGGTTATTTGGGGACAAATATGGCAAATCTTATGTGTGCAATCTGGGTGCTGGTCAGGTTCTATGTGGGCAGTATGGACACCAGTGCTGGCTTTGGGGTGTGCAACCTGTGATCTATGCCTGTAATTTAATCCCTTGTTTTTTGTGAATTCCAACTGATCTATACCTGCAAAGCTAGGTTTTTGTGTTATTCTGTAGATCCATATCTGCTATGCTATGTTTCCATACATTATTTATGTATACCTGCAAATACAGGGTTTTTATGTCGTATTATGTCGTTGATTAATAACTGCAATGCTGTTTCCATGTATTTATTTGATCTATACATGCAATGCTACATTTCATATATCATCATTGTATACCTGCAAATACAGGATCTGTAGGTCTGATTCTGTTTATTTCATATATACCTTCAGTGCTGAGATCACAAGTGAATTTCAACTGATCTATACATGCAAAGCTGGGTTTTTGTGTTAATGTGTTGATCTATACCTGCTATCGGCAGCAGGGTCTAATATATATATATATATATATATATATATATATATATATATATGGGTAGCAAGGGATAATAAATGGCTTTTAGATATTTGGACAGGGGCGCAATTTCAGCGCTTGACATAGGCGCTATTTTCAGTAGATACGCCTCTGGCTGTAACTATACAAAAACGGGGGGACTGCATGTTCCATATTGCTGGGTGATATAAACAGGCAACTATATTTTATTATATGTCAGTTCCTTAATACGCTAAATCAAGTTCCTGAAAGCTATTGACAGCGAAACGACCTCTGTAATTTGTTAAATATTTACTATTTTATGCTAGGCAGATTAAAGGTTAAGCACAAATCGGGCAGCAAATAATTCTCAACTTTGTAAGAGGCTGATAAAAATACCCCTACTTCGCAATTTATTTTTAATCAGAAAGAAAACAGATAATTAAGACACTTCACATCACACAGAGAAAACATTCTATGCAACACAACAATAAACCAATTCAGAAAATGCTCATGGTCTGGCAGGCATTATATAAGGTAGCTATTATGTCTGACCTTTCCGTAGGATTGCATCATATACACTTTCATGTGTGGTCCCTTAAAATGTGTGTGTGGTCCATTTGGAAACGAATAAGGGGGATTCTGCCCCTTTGCCCAATCTCCAGCTAAATGCCAGAACTGGCTCCGGTCAATGCTGGCCTGTTCAGATCCTTGTGTTTGTTGTCTGGAAAGTGTTGCTATTAATTTCAATGGTGGCACATTCCTGCCACTTACTGACCGACTGCTTGCCAATTAGGGACAAGAAAAGTAAGACCATGGAGAAGAAAGGCATCTACTGCAGCCTCCTCTGTCTCAGGTAAGCGCCCGAAACTTTCAGCGGAGGTTGTCTGCGAAGTCCACCGGCAGGCCCCCGCTAGACACCAGTCTGGGGGTGCATTGGTAGGTCAGGGGGGTCATATCTAGGGGGCATAAAGCATATCTAGGGGGCATAAATCATATCTGGGGGAAAGTGGGGAATATCTAAGTAAGGTGCATTATGAATTAAGGGGGGGACCTTAAAATGGCTACTGGTTTTATATAACCTATGCTAACTAACTGCATAATAGATAACAACAATGTAAAAGTACATGGATTCCTGTTCATTAGATAAAATACTGTTTTACCATTCTACTCATGTGTATTTTTTTTTCTTTAAACTAGCACCCAACTTTTAGGGTGTGGCCTATATATATATATATACACATACATACACACACACCTGGAGGAGAAAGACCAATATGATAACCAATGTGAGAGGAGAAAGTAAATACTTTAATAGTGGAGAAATTAATAGAAACTATTGAAGGAAGGCAAGAGTTGGAGTTGAATGAGCAAAGAAAAATTGACAGACCTCGTTAAAGTGAACATCCTGCATCCCAACATCCTCCATCATTGATGCTTCCTCATCAATATTTGGGGTGATCACTCTAAAGGTCGAACAGCCCTGCCTGAACATTCCTAGGGAACAAAAAATACAACGATCAATAAGGGTCTTAAAAATAACACAATTGTTTAAAGCGCCAAGGTTCTAAACCTATTGGAAACAGTTCTAACACATACCTCCTGTGTTAATTCTACATGAAGGCTACAATATCCATCTAATGTGGCTACTCAATATATGGCTGAAGATCATTAAGAGGATATTACAGCTCACGAACCCTTACACGTTAAAACAAATATTTATTGCTTCAAAATGCAATGTTGCTTATTTAAATGAAGTGACAAATCTGAACAATCCTAAAGGTCAATTTACGAAAACATTAATAGGTAAACTGCCATAAACACAATTCTTGGAACATGTCCTATAACTTCATTTGCATTTTGCACTGTGGATGAATCATAGGGTTTCTGATAACCCCTGTCCACATGACATGACACGAAACTGAAATCTGCAGCATCTTTACGGTAATAAAAGGGTTGTCAACGGTTAGCAAACTCCTGCTGCCAACATGCCCGGTCAAATGCTGGCTGAGGGCCACGGGTGTTAGTATGCAAGCTGTCAGATTCCTTAGTAAGAAAGTCCAGACACTGCAATACCTAATTAGTTAATATCATTAAAGATCTGACACACTTCTGTTTATTCATACAAAGCATTATTCAGATTAACAGAAACTAGCATAAACAAGAGGACCATGTTACCAACCGCTCAATATATATTTTTCCAAAGCTTTTTGTACCAATTATAAACGTGTTTTATGTAAGAGAGTCTTATTCAAAGACTTGTAGTAAGTATCTGCAGTAGATGCGCTGAGGGCTAGATTATGGATGAGCCAAAAATTGAATAGTCAACAGCAAGTCTGCACGTGAAAAAGGGATACAGACTCCATGTAAAACCTAAAACCAGTGTTTCTTCAGGACATCAGTAAACCCTGCAACATGACACAGACTGAATTGCTGTTTACTGGTGTGAGGCAATAAAACAGATTGTAGTCTTTTGCAATTTTATTGCCCATACTTTGTCTTATTATTAGTTGATTGGAAGAGGTTCAAAAAGCTTTTATCAAAGTGTCCTAGGGTTTGGCGGCACAAGGACAGATTACAGAAACTGTCCTCCTTACCTTTCCGAGTAAGGTATTCCGCTACCAGCGCAGCCACGTGGACATAACACATTGCGGCCTAAAATAAAATAGCGGTAATATTACACACCACGACTACTTAAAACAAGCTCAAACAGCAAGACGGACACACAAAGGTATTATCAGCAACACTGGCCATTGCAAATGTTAAGTATGTTGAAGCATGACTATTATAGCACTCTATTAACTGGGTAATGCCTTTATAGAGCACACATTACCAAAGCTGTGCAAGGTCACTATGGAAATACAAATTCAGCAAAAAATAAAATCTGGTAATGACTGATCAATATTTTTTACCTCTGAGAGATCTCCATGTTTGACATGAATCCTGGCCATACTGTCCAGCCATGTCTTCCTAAGCTCTGGAGTGCTGGCATATGATTTGGCCAAGCTGTACTGCAGGTCCACCAGCATCTCAGGATCATTCTCATGCTCCTTCATCTGAGCTGTGGCCATCAGAACAGTGCGGATCCTTTTGGTTAGATCTTTCACATCCGAGGAGAAGGTTGTGTGCTGCACAGTAAGCACAAAGCAACAAAAAATGAACAGATTTATCAGTGGAGCCCAAGACATGCTATGCAGAATATATCGATATATTCCTCATTTCAACTCGTAAATTGCAGAGTAAATTCACAGACTGCTATACATTCATACCCAAAGAGCACATTCACACAAATGCTACATGCAAGACTGACTTTGGTACGGTAAAATATTGTTTATTGAATAGATGAAAAAAATGTAGTGGAATAGTATAAATACTGCAGAAAAAGGGGCAACAATATATTTAGAAAAAAATATACATTCTAACCAAGCATGCTTATTCACTAACCTTAATAAGACGGTCACTGTTGGCACAGTTGTTGATAATGGAAAGCGACTGCTGGAATCTTGTGCCACCGATTCCGACCACATCGGCTATTAGCTGGCTTACTGATATAATCACCTAGATTAGAGACAAAATATTATGCGGTACTTCCATTCTGCCCCCACTTCCGATATAACTGAATGAATGGATGTGGTATTAACAGAACCATGCTTGCACGTGCGTGGGCATTTGAGGCAAACTTATACACCCTTCCAATGCATTCCGAGGGGTCAAGAATTAGACAACACATTAAAGGCATGGCAATCAGTATTACAACACAGCATGGTAAAAGAAAATGTTTGATTATATTTTATTATATACATAACACTTAAAACGTTAAATGAATATAGTCATATTACATTTAAAATATCTGATAACTGAATTATATGCATTAATAGGAATATATTTTTCTATTTAAATATGTCGAAATACTCCCAAAAAGTACAGGTCCTACAGAAACTGGGACTTGTACAGCTCTCCATTACTGGGATGGCTACCTGCCCATGGCTAACAAAGCTCTTAACAGATTTCATTGGACCTGAGCTCCATATAGAATCAAATTAACGGGTAAAGTCTTGAGGGAGCCTATGTAAATATAGATATAGCATGTGTGTCTTAGACATGTCCATATTGGTATAACTGTATTTTAATTTCTCTTGCTCTCACAGAGCAGAGCGAGCCACTTCTCCACAAAGTAATATGCAAAATACATATACAGCACATGGTGTTGGTTAGGCCTGAGATGCTGAACTGTACAGCTGTTCGTACAATGTAGCCATGCACGGAAAAATGTGCCAGTGATGATTTTTGTCCCCAGTCTGTTCTCGCAGACGGCAGTATGTGTATAGTAGTGCCTGGAATCATGCAAGAAAGGGAATCTATACAAGAGCTAATTAATTTTCTCCTATGAGGATATACACCTTGCATACTGCCAGGCAGCACTATGCATATCTAGAAGTCATGTATATTACTGATCCCCAAGCAAAAATTATTTTGACATGTGACAAAATCTCAGTAAAGTCTACTAGAAATCCAAAGCACTACAATGCCATGATACAGGCATTAGTAAAGACATCTTAACCACAGAGCCTATAACAGAGCTCATTTACGTTGAACATATAAAAAAAATGAAGAAAATCATTCCCGTGTCATAATTCACCTGCAGATGCGTCCTAACAAAGGATTTCTTTCCAGTGTAGTCAAAGTTATTTCTCATTAGGAAGTAGAGGAGTTGGGAGGATTCTGTTCTGATGGAGCTAAGTTTGGAGTTACAGCACTTGAGGATTTCATAGCACAAGGCAGCACACATGTCGGCTCTTCCTTCATAAAATGTTGATGGAAACTACAGAGAAACAAAAAAAAATCCTTAAATTAAGTCGTAATAAATGGATACTGTGGTTTTCATAATTATCCTATAATCAAACTGTACAAAATATACTTTCTTAACAAGGTTGAATATGCATTTCCATTCTAGCTTGAAAAATAACTACTCAGCAGCATCACATTTTGCCCACATATTGCAGAAAGGGAGCACATAAGAATGTGGCAGAGCAAAAAAGCAAACAGTTGCCATAAGGAACTATTTACACACGGTGGTTGCCAGTATGTACTGTTTTCACACATTTAATAGCCAAAAAACATAAAACACTAAAAACCATAAAACCCCCTCTGCTACTGACCTTGTAAATCAAAGACCTCAATGCAGTGAAGACATTTTTTAAAGCAGTTTCAGATTGGTTTTTCTGGAGAAAGCACAGGTAAACATCAAACACCTTCTTCATTAATGGATTGTGTCCATGATCAGCAACTAGCTGGTTCTGCAGGAAAAGGGCAGCAACGTAAATTGGAGTAGTGAAGGACAACATGAAGCTGAACATAAAAGTATGTCTTCTGTAACATAAGGATAAAACTGTACACATATACCACTCTCTAGTATCTAGCAAAATCGTCAGGCTAAGGACATGTTACAGGCCACCGCGGTGCAGAATACTTGGTGGATTAATGCCACTCTTGGACCTCTAGTTCCATGTACTTCATGTTGAACCGAGCTATACATTTACAAATATAGAAACCTCCTGTACCCTACAATAAAAATACAAATATTCAGCAGTATGTAATTTCTGCTTGTAAACATTTACAGTACAGTTGGCATCTAGCAACTGTGTTATACAAAGGCAGGAATAGATAAATATGTGGACAAATGGCTACTATGCACTTCCAGTGTTTGCCCATCTTTCAGAATGAGGTTCCACGAACCTTGAACGCCATGGTGAACAGGGACAACGTATCCAGGATTGTAAGGCATACTTCAGTAGCTATGTTTGCTTCAAGTAAGGACTGGTGAAGAATGTCTGCATCTGAATGCCCGTAGCCTAAAAAAATTCAAAAATAAATTTAAAAAAGGTAAAAACAAGCACGCTGCCCAAGGTGCTATATAGAACATACTGTTTGAAGCCACCTAGATGTTAAAATCATCACAACCACTGCAATGTTGGCAGAAACAAGACTACAAAGATAAATATGCATTCAAAATCTACCTAATGTGTTTACCATTGGGAAAGATATTGAGATGCCCCATTCTCAGTGTCTACATAATTATTCACCATTATGTTTTCTCTCACTTTTTGTCATTGATGTTGATTGCCTACTGACTGCCACTCTTTGGTGGTAATTAATGTTATTTTTATACGTGAAGGAGGAAGAGATGACTTCAAGACTCTAAATAGCCACACAGGGGCAGCATTACCATTAGAGGCTTTAGCCTAACAAACATTTATTCTTATTATATTTTATTTATGTCGACTACGGACATCTTTCGTTTCTTGTCAGTCTAAAATGTAATTTTCAACCTTGGGGGAGGGAATATGAGCAGCAGCCCGCGGCAGAGCCAGCATTATCCGATCTCTTTCCTTTTCTGGAGTTCTCTCCTTTCCCCACACCTTACAAAGGTTGAATGATTATTAATGATTAAAGTAATTTAACGGGGTGAGTAAAATGCAGACCTTGACAGGAAGATACTCACATTAGGTAGGTTTTTAATATAAATTCTGTATGCTCTATTTTAACTTGTAATCACTATCTTGTGGGTTTATTTATTACAAAGAACTCTAAAATGTGCAATTTCTGAATGGTATCCAGAACGCTATGGGAAGGTTTGGAGGGGACATGCAGCAAAAGGGAGGACACAAGAAATAGATTCACGTAGAAGCAGTTTTTTTCACCCCAAACAGCATACATGTCATTTTTTTATCTAACTGCCTTCACTTAAAAAGGATTGGATATTATGTTGCATGACATTATTAAAATGTAATTATATTCAATTTCCATAAACATGTTATATGATCCACACAGTCAGTCATTTGAAACTACATTTAGGTTAGAAACCAATTGTTCTGTTTAAGAGCAGAAGCCATTCTGAGTTTTGGTGTCAGGTAAAAGTATTCACATCATCCAACTAGTCCTAATATAAGACAAAGACACTGCGAGTAAACCATTTTTAAAAGATAATTTGATTTATTTAAGGTAAAGGAGGTAAAACCTATATTACCCATGTGAAAAAAGTAATTGCCACCTAAACCTACTAACTGGTTGCTCTACCCTTGGCGGCAACAACTGCCGTCAAACATTTGTGATAAATGGCAAAAAGTATTCTACATCACTGTGGAGGAATTTTGTTCCACACTTCTGGGCAGAATTGTTTTAGTTCAGCCACATTGAATGGTTTTGGAGCATAAGCTGCCTTTTTGTAAGGTCATGCCACAGCATCTCAACTGGATTCAGGTCAGGGCTTTGACTAGGCCACTCCAAAGCCTTCATTTTGAGGTAGACTTGCTTGTGTGCTTTGGTTCATTGTCCTGCTAAATAACCCAATAGTGCTTGAACTTCAGGTCACAAAGTAATAGCCAGACATTCCCCCGTAGGATTTTGTGGTAGAGAGAATAATTAATGGTTCTATCAATATGTCAAACTTCTCAGGCCCTGGAGTTGCACAAGATTATCACACTATCTATAACCATAGTGTTTGATTGTCGGTATGATGTTCTTATTGTGGAATGCTGTGTTAGCTTTACTCCAGCTGTAACGGGACTTGTCTTCCAAAAAGTTCCACTTTTGACTCATCAGTTCAGATTATTATCCTGAAAGTCTTGAAAGCCTCAAAACTACCTTCTGATGTAAGCCCCTAACACGTCTGACAATAAATAGGCATTTGACAAATCTTAAATGTTGGAGTAGATTAGGTACGGTTCAAAGAATCTCTATGTCACTGCACATCATGGGAAAACCTCAATAATAACCTATAACTTAAAAAACAGCCTGAACGCGCATGAGCACTGAGAACATACTTTAAGCTGTCATAGTGAGAAAATTATACTTTATTAAACGTACAGGAGACAAATGTGCAGGCCAACAATTACTTACTTGATGCAAATGCACCAAAACATTCAACAGCACTCTACATTCTACAAGATCACAGTAACTCTGGAGGGGGATTTAGCATGGGGATAAAATTGAAAACGTACTCTGAGTGAGCTTTTAGCAAACCTCAGATCACCAAGGTATTGCTGACAATCTAAATGTAAGGAACTTTCTTTTTCTGTGCTTTTCTCTGTCTTGGTATTCTTGCTCCAGTTTGGAACACTTAGCCAAAAGATTCCGTGATTTGAGATGCTACAAAGTATGCTTTATCAAGTGATGTTCCTCCAGAATAATCTTTGACATGGGGGGAAAGCACATACACTCTTGGATAAACAGTAGTTTTGACGATCAAAGCATTCAACTAACAGCTCATTATATGTTAGAGCAGTGTATGCATGGAGTGATAAGAAAGAAAGGCAAAGCGGCAAAACTGTGGAAACTGTTTTTGCAGAACACAGATTTCTAGGCCAGTCGCAACCTGATTGAGTCTTACCATTGTCTACAGAAATTCCAAGTAAACTTGATATTTTTCTCACACTGAAAACACAGGAAAAGTCAATTCATTATTGAATGCTTTTTCATGCACGCACAAAATGAATTCTGGTTCTCAGACTCTCATGTAGAACCTCCAAAAGATCTGAGCATTACCAGTATATTAAATCATGCAGATCCATAACTGCTCACACCGTGCTAAGCTTTCACCACCATCTCACGTGTAATTTATCAGTTTTGAAAAGGAATACACGATGACGTGACTGATATTTTGAAATGGATGAAAAACAGGACAATAAACTAGCCCAAAGAGAGGCATATTTTTTTAATATATAAAGAAGATGGGGAGAGGTGAGAGCCCAGAACTGGCGCAATCACGCTGCATGCTTTAGCATCTGGCAGTACGTATCCCGCATTGGGAAAGAGCAACATTTGTTTGAGTTTGATCTCACAGAACCTGGCTTTGTGGACAACTACTCTCCATGCTTGTGTCATCCTCTGGAGTGGTCGTGGAACCTGCCTGTGCTGAGGTGGCACCTGCCTGTGCTGAGGTGGCACCTGCCTGTGCTGAGGTGGCACCTGCCTGTGCTGAGGTGGCACCTGCCTGTGCTGAGGTGGCACCTGCCTGTGCTGAGGTGGTACAGGAAGCGGCTGTTGACCTCTAGGTACAGTGCATAACTTACTGTGGTTAAAAGTGAGAGAGTTATCCAGGCTGCTCAGTTGCTGTAATCTGGCATGCATCATCCCTGTTCTGTTACGGGAAACAGGTAATGTCTGAGACTTTCGGTCATGAACTATGGGTCCCAACCCCTCCTGGTTCCTGTAAGATGGTGAAATGGGACAGAAGCAAAAGTTAGTCTTGTCCCAGAAGCAGAAAGACAGGGACAGTTAGTAAAGCAGAGGATGAAAAAACCAACACACAAATATATCAGATTCTCTAACGCAAACTACTATCTAGTATAAAAAGCAACATGCTGTATATAATGCAGAGATGAATAGGATGGCTTAATTTGTTTTCTGAACCCAATCTTTAATATACTAAAGCAGGGACAGTTAAACATAGGCCTCCGTATTAACGGAGCAGTACTTCCATAAATGTTTGAACAATCTGTTAAGCCATGTTATTGTGGTAGCATATGCTATTAGTACCTTCCATATGAACTGGTAAGGGAAAATATGTATTATTCTTCTACAATACGAGATTTTATATAGAATGTGAAGTAGCAGGAGAAGGTTAGTGAATGGTACCATAGAGACATGCAACAGAGTAAAGCAGAGGAACACTTCAGTGGCAAGTGCTATCTTACCCAAGCAGGAAGGGAGAAGAGCCATACACTTTGTTATACTTGTCAGCAATCAAGTGAGGAAAACAGAAAGAGTGACCCGTGTTAGCAATCAGTAAAGATGGGCTTCCTGAAGTGTACCACCACCAGAGGCAAAGAGTGAGGACCAGTGCAGGGAACACATACACCGCCACCCCAAGTGAGACACTTTATGGGAATTATTTACACGTGCACTCGCAAAATGTTACGCTTAAAATTCCGGGACACATCTAGAGTACACGGTACGATAATCCTGATACTAAAATCATGCGTTCACATAATGAACAAAGGGTTAATTATACAGGTATAAAGAATAGCCTGCTTTACCAGTATGTTTATATATTGGACAGAAAGGGAGGACTAGTGGTTATTGACACTTTAAATGATTTGTCCTAACCCAAGCTAAAGAGGTTTCTTAAGATGTACTTCTGGATTTTTCAATTGTTTAGCATTTGTAGTATGAACATTAAGAACGTGTACAGACATAGTAACACAGAACACAAAACAACATTAAAAAATTAGTATACATTATGATAAAAAAGGACTTGGGGTTTTACTGGTACAGTGTAACTAAATATTACCATGTAACCACATTTCAAGAACAGAATAGATGTTAAATATTTACCGTATTTGCTCGATTATAAGACAAGGTTTTTCCAGAGCAAATGCTCTGAAAAATACCCCTCGTCTTATAATCGAGGTCGTCTTCTAATCAGACCTCATAGTAACCTCAGCTGCTGACGGCACTTACACCGGCAAAAGTGCCGGCAGCAGTGGAGGTTGTCTACGTCCATCGCACATACCTCCCCCGACTGCCAGAGAGGAGTATTCCCCGCAGTAGAGGAGAAATTTATTTCTTTAATATATAAAAAGGATTGCTATTTGTTAATAATTAGACATTAATGAGATCCAGGACATTATAACAAATACTAGGAACATATAGAACGTAAGCAAACACACATGAATTATGAATGATAATCAAATAGTTTACCACTGTAACTTAATTTAAACAAAGTAAGTGTTAAAGCAGAACTAGTAGAGAATATATAACCTAATCATAACAGGAAAAATGTTTAATGTCATCACTTTTTTTGGCATCATCTAGATATCCAACTATACCTGGCTATGTATCGCTTCCCCATGTACTGGAACTGATGAAGGCACACTCTGTGGAGACAGAAAAAAGACCACCATCAAAGGGCAGCAGGGGTGGGATAATGCTCACATATATGTATAATATATAAAATACATAAAATACATATATGTATAATGGCCTCTACTGGAAGATCACACTTTTGTTGGTATTTGAGTGAAACCCGTTGAATCTGATCAAGCTGTAAAAGTAAGATGTCAAATTCGGTCCTCGATCCGTTTTAGATTTGGGCTATCTATAATCTATTAACATACATTATGGCGTTAAAGCAGTCTTCATGGGCAGGGCTTCAATAAGAATGCTGTAATCATGGTTTATCATAAACTGCTGTTAGTAAGAAAACAAATAAATCATTAGGGTAAAAACACTTAATATTTCTGCTGGCAGAGCTGGCTTCTGTACTAGATTTCCCCTCTGCACTGTTTTATTCTTGGGGTTAGGTTTCAAATGCTAGTATGGGCAAAAATATTATCAATGCAGCAAAAAAAAAAAATCCCCCCAAAAAACATGCCTATTAGAATATAACAGAACATACTCGCAGATAGTGAAAAAATCCATCAGTTCTGTAGCAGTTGCTTTATTCCAATAAGTAAACAAGGCATCTGTAAAAGAAATGCAAGCACACACAAATATCAAGGAAAGAAATTCACCTAGATCATGTCTTACACAATCCAATTCAACATAAGATGATGGAGGAAACTTACATCTGGCACAAAATTATCTTATGGCAATAATACATTTTCATACATTATGCTGGAGTCTCTAGGCTTCTTTGACAAAAGAACACAAACATATACAAAAAACCCAAAACACACACTAAAAACTTACCGTCAGACATGCTTTTCAGAATATGAAGGAAGCACATGAGGAGGCTTCTGATTTCTCCTTGGTCCAGTTTGTCACAACGCAATAAGGAGTTTCCTACAGAGCCGCCATGGTGATTCTAGGACGAAATGTGAAACAGGATTTCATTAGCGAACCGGTCAGAACAGCGAGCATCTATAGGCCTGACATTCCTGGCTTATATAGCATATAGGAAGGCGTAATACTTTATCTGCATTTTTTCTCAGAGGCCATACCTGCAGTAATAATAAATAATAATAATAATATATACATACATTCACACTTAATAAAAGAACACACAGCAAAATAGGGATGCCGCTAAATAATGGATGTAACCGACTTCTTTAACAAGGACATGTATTCTCAGTGGAAACTTAAAAAATAAAGCCCAAAAATTCCCATTTCAGTTTAGAAGAAAGTCACTGCAGAGAAACTGTTAAAGAAGCAACGCAAACACCACAGCACAACAAACGTGGTCTTCTGATCTGTTTTGCCACAAGCATCTGGTGAGTGTTATTTGACAACGCAACAATTTCTCGTTGAGTTCCGTATAAGTAAAACAGCTTAAACCAGGAAGCCGCATAAAACCAACAGGCAGTCTTGAACACTTCATATAGGATTCGGTGGAAGATGATGCAAATTTGTGGCAAAACTCGACAAGTTAGGAGGCTGTGTAAAGCAAACGGCAAAGAAACTGTACTTCTTGTGTCTGAGGAGAGACGGCAGCATGCAAAACACTTTCTGACAGCGAAGGTGCTGCCAGGAGGGAGAAATCCACTGTAAAGCGGTTTCTCTTCACAGCTTGTTCTGCTTCCTCTCGGCCAGGGCGCATGGCGTATGCCGAATGCCTCCGGATTAGTCTGTCCTTCTGCACCACGAAGGCATGTTAAAGTCAGGGAGGAAATGTTAGCTGTGGGTCCATGCGTTACAAACAACTTCCAGGTAGACCACCTGGAGTTCGCCCTCTTAAGAGGAAAAGTGTATTGGAGTGGCAATGCTAGCTTCATACAGAGGCAAGACTAGCCACAAATAAGAGTGGTGTTGGCCCCACTCAGCCTTCAATGGGAGGTGAAGAGGGCATATTTAATGCCATACCTCTACCCAAAGAAGAAACTCATCCAGGGAAGCTTTACCTAGAGGCAGCACGTCAAACATGGAAGCTTCCCAAGTATGATTACAAACCTTCATCCAACCAAGCCAGCATAAGGTGATTGTACTTTGCCAACATGCAAAATTACAGTCTACAGCAGGGGCAGATGAGCGAGACCTCCCCAGCCATTGCTGAGTTACACCTCCCATGATCCTCTCCCATAATTAGGGAGTAAAACATGGCTGGACACCATGGGGTTTTCAGTTAGAATATCATATTGCATCTTATTTCATTCAAAACGTTCAAACCAGTAAAACATACACAAAAGGCTATGGTCCTACATAAATGCAGCACAGGTTTATGGCAAACATAATTAGCCCACATAGCATTAACTAGCAATATTTTGTTGGAGAGGTCGTGCTTTTTGCACTGCTCTAAAAACAGTGATGCCAATAAAGCTATAATTTCTACACAATTTATTAAACACAATGCGCACTATGGATGCTACTTGCATGGCTGAGAGGACAACCAAGACTGAACCAATAAATAATGAGAACACAGCTTAACCTACATATATATCAGTCATAGCGATGTTTTGCGCTTAACAGATGAAAATGCTAGGAAGCTCGTAGTATATGCCTCTACTGCTATCGGCGATAGAATGGGCACCTAGGTCTGTCTATAAGATGCAACTATACGCAACATTAAACATTTACAGTGAATACAGTTTAGTTACCTTGTCAAGAGAACCGCTTTTGTCATTGTTTCTTTCTGGAAGACTGTTTCCGGAATCTGTGCTAATGAGAGATCCTCTGGAGTCTGCGTTTCTCACACTGTTTATGTTCGGAGTAGATGAGGTATGCGGAGAGGCTTCAGTGAAAACCAAAATACTTTCATTAGGTTTCCTCCACATACACATGTGCGATAACGGCCAAAGCAAAGAGAAAGTTGGCTATGTCAGTGCGTCATTGGTCTGGAAACCTACAAAGAAATATGTTGGACCCCAAATATGAAATTTCTACTTTCAAATGCTCTGGGTAGGACTCTTGAGTAACTCTTGTTGTCTACATGGATCGGTTCAAAAAAAATGTTATTTCCACAATGATTTGGTAGGTTGTACCCCAGAGATTTAGGATGCCCTCTTCTAACTACATGAATCTGTAAGAGATTCTAGTATCAATAGCTACAAGAACCATAACTAAAACACGATCCACTTTAATGTGGGCGGGCTAGATGCAAACTTCTTAATTTGGAAGGGATTTTTAATTTGCAAAAGGAAATCGTTACCACTCACCCACATTCACGCTCTCTCAATTTCCCCCAACCTTCTCCACCAACCTCTTCCGTGTCCCCATATCCTTTTTCACTGCCCACTTCTTGCCTTGCCTCTTCTCTGCAAAATGTCAGAGCCTTCTTATACACCGAGAATAATAATGTCAGATTCTCTGTGAATCCATCTTCATTATTCTGGCCTCCCAGACTACTTCCATAAAAGGGCGGAGCCACAGGGACAGCCCCTCCATGATCCTCCATTGGGAAGGGGGTTGCCTGGAGGCACTGTCATTGGAAGTGCCCTGGGAGGCCTGGCTCATGGAGAAGTGGACAAAGAAAGAAGACACAGGGAAAAAGGACAAAGAAAGAACGAGACGAGGCAAGAGACGAGGCAAGAGACGAGGCGGAGGTGTGGGAAAATAAAACAGGGACACGCTCAGTGGAGTAGGTAGGAATTGAGAGAGCTTAAATGAGAGTGAAAAAAACAAAATGCAAACGAAAAATTCAAAGCTCTCTGCTTTGTTTGTTTAGTTGGTGGTCCCTCCTCATTTTCAGATGTTCATACGAATTAACTAAGTTAGCATATTTCATTAAAATTCAAATTCGTACAAATCCAAATGCACACGTCTTATATTCACCCAGGATATACTTGATTTGTTGCCATTGGCATACCTGTGCCAGAGATAACACCGAAGAGATCTTTATGCAGGCTACTGTCCAGAGAGTTACCTGGCTTTTGAGGTGTCACCAAGGTATTACCAGAAGACACATTTACAGGTGTCTCATCTTTTACATTCTAAATTAGAAACAGAAAAAAAATTAAAGAATATAGTACGGTTATACAAGGCCACAGAAAAGGTGCCACAAAAACTTGCGATACTCACATTATGCACAACAGGGAAAGGTGAAGTGTCTTTCACATTAATGCGTTGCACATTTTCAATTAAAAGGCCAAATAACGGAAGGTACAACGTGGCTATCCTCGCTTGCTGGCTCTAGAATACAGAAGACATTCATTAATGTCCACGAGAGGTCCCCCCACTGTCTTCACGTTACAACTAATGCCATTGATGATTTTTTCGTACAGTCTCAGACTGTACAGGGAAAGGGTAGAGAGTATCATGAAACAGATTCTGAATATACTACACACACTATAAACTAATTAAAGTCACACTTTTGAGCTATTTTGTGGATGTATTGCACATTTTAAACCAAGCAGGTGGTCAAATTCAAAATAAACTCATGGGTACAAAAGGGAAAATCTCATGCATTTGGTTAGATCTAAGATAAAATGCTAATCTCGGTGGGAAATGTAGAGCTCTAGAATGAATAAAGTAAACAGATCTTTAAAGATCTTCCTTATTTCATATCTTTAGAGTTCTGTTTTACTTTTGTCAGCATCCGAGTTGGCAAAATGTCAAAATGCAGAGCTGATATAGTAAGCAGATGCCAAAGAGGTAAATTAAAATTATTTGCCCAAACATATAAGGGAAAAGCACACAAAATCTGAAAAGGGCGTTTGCAAACTACCCTTTTAACTGGCTTCCTAGTCTATACATTTTTTTTTTTACAATCTAGCATCCATAGAGTAAACTCACCCTTGAAGAATATCTGTCATCAAAGGAATGCTTGATCATCAAGCTCTTAAGCACAGTTATTGCAATCAGCCGGATGTCTCTGAATTCCTGTAATGCATTCCCCACCTCCCTTAGAAGGAGGCCGACCAAGAAATGGTTCCTACAGAACTCGTCTGTCAGCGTGTAATCAAGCTGTAGGTCTTAAACATAAACTCAGAAATTAAACATTGGAATTAAGAAAGCCAGGCTTTTTAATTCTGCAGAATTAACAATAGTTGGATTAAATAAAAGAAACAGCAGCAGACAGAGATATTACAAACATGGCACTGATGAACACACGTAATACTGGGAACAGGCCCATCATCACACCACACATCACAAAATGTAGAGCTGGCCCGGTCCCAGGCGTACCGGAGGCACGCTATAGAAAACGGTGGTTAAAAATTCCAAACAAGAATAGTGTGCATACACTAAAGTTAAACAACTTTTCAATAGGTACATGGTTAACACTTAATAGTTCACAATCAGCAGTCAGAAAATGCTAACGCAGTAAATATACTCCCTGGACATACCTACAGGGCTTTCTAATGACTCCAGGGTTGGTGAAAGAAAAGCTAGTCGATTGAAACAAATATAAACAAAAAGGAATGAACAATAAACGTTGTACGTTTGCTCTGTGACGACTGCAACGTAAAAGAGTATATGGGCAAGAAACTATTTGTTGTATGCAGTAGTATTCCACAACTGTAGAAACTACTTACCAAACTCATTGGCAAGGAATGGAAACAGTTTTAAGTAAAATATATTCATTTATTATTTGGGGAAAAGTAATTGTTGACCATACAACAGATTATACCGGTATATCCAAAATTCTGTCGGGCTGTGGTGTATCTGTAAGCAATCATGTATGCAATAGTATATGCAATTACTGTGAAATACTTTAGTGATTAAATCACTGTGGGTTGCAGGTTGGTGTAGAACAGAGCTGATGCAGTACCCATTTTAGCCAGTAGATGGTACTGCAGCACTCCTTTTCAACACATACATTAAGCTGTAGGTGTGAGAAGTAGGATAAGAGGAAAGCATATCTGCTGAATGTTTTGTCTAGAGTTATGAAGAATACCCGTACAGGGCAGCTGCCGTTTCTCTTAGAATACTATACTGCACAGTTTACATACACATATTTGTATTGGCGATTATTATACATATACAGTGATTATAGACAAACGTAAGCCTTGGGGACATTCTAAAGGTTTTAAAATTATATTGATCATACATATTGGATGGATGGCCTGCTTTAACTGCAATCTAAACTGAATTTTTACCTTGATATCTTTGGATTCTGCCTTTTCCAAAAGGCATAGGCAGGTTCAGTGGGATATAATGTTCGTGATTACAGACAACTCGCAGAAACTCAAACTTGTACTCGAAAAGACTCTAAAAACCGAAGGAGGAATGGAACATAAAGATACTGTACCATGATGTTAAAGCCAAGCACTGATTCACACTAATCTAGAAACAGAAAACCATCACCAACACTATAGATAAAAAGGCATAGAAATTATTTTCTCCTCCATCTTTTCAAGAGCCTACAGCACACAGTTCCATCCTTCTGTTTCTATCATGTTGTTTTTTAGTGCTATATTTATGTGTTTTTTTATGAAAAATAAACCCATTTTGTCACGAGGACACTTAGATATTCAGTAAAAAAACATCTAACTTGTTTGGTTTACACTTTGCGATGCAAAGAGGTGCAGTAACCATAGCAACCTCAGCTCACGTTGACTGTGTGCACTTTCGACACAGCGATGACTTGTTAACCAAAACGAGCATGAACACTAGATGACTCACTGATAGTTGGATGCCCCTAACATGTTAATACAGGAATGGAGGGTGTAGCAGCCTTTAAGACGGTGATACGTTAACCTCTACTGAAAAGCAGACATGTTCGTCTTAAACCCCTTGCCTCTAATGAACTATAGTACACTGAAATTACTATGAAATCCGCCAGCGTATTAAAATGACCGTTAACTACATGGATGTATACATGAAACATAAGCTCTTACGGAGGGTGCTACTTTGGAAGTATCCCCTTACATTTACGGACGATTCATGAAACTATGTTCTATACATTGCAAAGAGTTAAAGTGACAGCATTGCATACAACATTATGTTAAATGCGATACATGATTACCAAGAACAAAAACCAACTCACCTTGGGATCTCCGGGGGCAAAAAAACTCATGTAATTATTGATTTGCTTAAAAACAAAGCCTCTGTCCATGAATGTAAAGCACCTCTGCAAAACAAGGACCACCACAGTCAGCTGGGGATATGGATGCCACATACAAGCCTTTATTTACTTGGTCTTCAAAGACACAGCATTAACCTAACCCAATTCTAATTCATTAAGTATCAAGAGCACTTGACAATATATGCTGCGTCATGTCACTATGAATCACTAAGCAACATATGAAATTACCCTGTATATGGCTATTGCACCGCAAACGTGTTATTCCCAATTTAGAAGAAAAGGCCCCACAACCTCTTTGACTACATGTGATATATGGAAACCCAGTTAGAAAGGAGCTGTTCCTCTTGTGAGCATTAGAATGACCGGTCAATAAACAATTATGTAACCACTGTGCCTCGTTAATACATTTTCATGTCAAAAAATCAGGCACTGATAAGCTGTATTGCCAATATGGTGACACACATGTTCTATTTTTCCAGGACACATACAGTTCACATGTTGCATGTAAAATGTTGCCCCTGCAGTATCAGGGATGTATAACCAATTCCCTCCTTCGAGTTAATTAAGCATATACATATATAACACCCATTACCGTCTAGTAACACGGGAAATCCCATGTGGGGGTGCTGAGCCTCTCTCACCTTAATGAAGAAAGCCAGGCTGTGATTTGCATTCCTATACACATCTGGGTTCTCCTTATATTTCTGGGTGATGTGAGGAACGATCATATTGACTAACGTTTCTACCGTGTGATGGTACGACGCTTCAAATCTTTGGTTCCGCGCCAGCTGCAAGCAAACAAAAACAGGCGGTTAGGATTATTTATCACTTTTCTGTTAAGATGACTAAATGTAGCCTGGATGTCTTGTGCTTATTTACATAAATGTCCTTCAGTAAACAATAGGGAATCAATAACACGAGTCCAGGGGGTTTCACGTTACATAATCTGGATTCAAACTTCATGAGCATCAAAACAACAAAATAAAGCAAAGCATGACAAAACCCCTTTTCTGAAGCCACTACCTATAGGTGGATTCACCGCCAGTTTGGCGCCATTGTCTTCAGTGTTTCTGAATGAGAAATCAGCATACCAGGGAATACGTTTTAGGATTGTTGCTTTATGCGACACAGAAGCCATTCACGGAGAAAGCTCATTTACAAAGAATTATATAATGAAGGGACGTTTCTTAAAGTAAAACCGGAGTTCAAACTAGGGGAGTAGATGACGTAATTAAATCCAATTATAGAAACGGAACTTTGTGCACAAGGTAGTGTTTTGTGGTGATATAAACCATCTCATTTTCAGATTAATTGTTGCACACTATTTTAAATATACCTAGCACCAAAACCGCGGAAAAGCAGATATGTGGTTGTCTAATTAACCTTCTCGTGACAGATACAGGAGAAAAGGTTATTTGGGGATTTGGAAAACGTACATCGCTATTCCAAGCAAAATTTATTCCCCTTTCAAAGTTTCTCAGCCCCATCACTACATAAATATTTTTAAACACCAGTCCTTGACTAGCCCTGAACTCGAGTCTGCTTAGCTTTTATCAATAATAATAATATGAACTATAACAGACCCAAAGATAATGGCAATTCTGTATAAAGAAGATACACCAAGGTATAGGCAAATGAAGGAACGTCCGTGCTTTACACCTTACACACTGTTCCAATGTCACCAATACATAAAAGGACGTTACTTATTCCAAGATGGATGAGATAAGCAATAGAACCTAAACATTGAAAACGTTGCTTGTCTTGCAAAGCAGCGTTTGCTAGCAATGGGGAGACCAATTTCTTCATTTCAAAACACAAGGAAACCCCTTTGAGTGTACACGCCATGGAGAAACAGTGACCGGCAGCTGAAAAGCATGTGTCTAAATCTCTCATTTCCTATTGTTAAGTTGATACTAATCAGCAATGACTTTAGGCAGTGAAATGAAAAAGCAGGTTCTTAAATGCAAAGAGAAAATTCTGCAGTACCAGGGATTGCTTTTCACAGTGATCCCCAAAGAATCCATCATGAATGGAGATAACTGACCCCGGTCTTTATTTTACGTTAAATCCATCTTTATAAACTTGTGAAAAAAGACACCATGAACATAGATGCCAAGAGTAAGAATAATTCATAATAATGTTACTGCTTACAGATCGCAAAATACCTACTTTTACTTTTGAACTCTCGACAAGATGTTGGGCCATGGACTTTATCAAGATTTCAAAGAAAAACCAAGAATACTGTGAATAAAAAAATTAAATAAAAAAAGGTTAGCAAACATAAGTGTGTAATAATAAGCTCGCCCACAAAACATTTTGCAATATAAAATAATAGAAACCATGTGCTGAATGCATTTTTCCCCCCAACATAATTGTTGTCTGCTTGGCAGTATTTCAAATATAAAATGCATTCAATTACTTTACTGATGTTTTCACCATTTTCTTAATAAGTCTTGTTTTGCAGCATGCACCTCAAACAAATTTTATGCACAATACCTTGAGAAGTTTGTCGCAGGTTAAGAAGTCAGCTGATGGTTTGAGGATGGTGGTCATGGTTTTAGCCAGTTCCTCATGGATGGTCTTGTTCGTTCTAGATTCAGAACTAATGTATGGCTCAGCCTTGTAGACATACTGCAAGTAGAAATATTAATTAAGATTAAAGTGTAAGTCACTACAGACCAGGTTTACCTTTGTAAAAGGATCAAGACCAGAGAAAAAAAGAACCAGTTTTGCATCTTTCAACCGTGCCTATTACATGAAAAGGAGAAAAAGGCAATGAGACCCTCTCCCTGGATAGATCTTGACTCGCCCTTATGGTGAGTTCCTGTAGCGTTAAAACATAATTGTGACATACCTTAACATAAGATCTCAGGTAGCTCTCCAAACCTTCTTTGTGGCACTGGGACACAACATGAATAATGACCCTACAATAAAAATATACAGAACTGTAACAGCAGACAGCAGTTAAACTTTAAACAAGTTGAAATAACGTCTTTTTTCCGTATGCTTTCTTGTGACGACTTCCTTGCTTATAGACAGTTACACATCTGCATAATTTAAACTTGTCATTTTTATTGTGCATTTTATATAAACCAGATGTGATTTTTTTTTATTGTGTGTCGGGGGGGGGGGTGTCTGTTAGTGACCCATTTCAAGTTAATTAATGTTTACAATATATTTAGCCATTAATCATTATGTTACCTCGTTACATTCACTGCAACCTCTTCTTGAGTTGCCCGAGTGAGAACGCGGCACATGTGGTTCAGGATTGTGGGCAGAAAAGCTATCATCACATGTCCTTCCATTGCATGCAGACTCTAGAAGTAAACATAACACATCAATAATTCATTCCTTCATGACCTGGTGATAACACTTAAAGGCTGGATAAATTACTTAAACTATTTAAGTACGATACACACAACCCATTCACTTGCAACAACGCTTACACCTGGTAAACTGTTTTAATTATATATATAGATATATATAAGAAACACAATATTTCATTTCATTTTTTTTTATGACACTGCTATAAGGAAGTGGACAGAGGGCTATTCTCTAGCTGGATAAATTCTAACATTTATTACATTTAATTCAATGGAGACTAGCGAAAACAAAACGTTTCACCGTAAAACCTATATCAAATGTAGGGGTTAAGATAACAGTGTATATAAAAATGTAATTGCAGCGTTTACCAAACACATATATATATATATATATATATATATTATATATTATATATATATATATTCATTGAGAGAAGTGAAATAACACCTTAAATGTGATTAAACCAACCATGGGGCATTAGTTGCTTGTCATGACATAATTGCGGTTGGAAGAGTTATGGTGCAAGGCTATGGATAATCAAAAACGTGTATACACACATACCTTTAAATATTTCACAAGTTCGCTGCCCAAGGCCTGAGCTCCAGACTCTGTTTTCTGACAATACTGGAAAAAGTTGTGCAAGTGCTGATCCTACAAAAGCATGAAGCAAAAATAAAAAAGGAAAGGGTTAACTAGCATTTCGTGATCAAATCTTTTGCCATTTCCAGCAGGTGGAAACCCAATAAGAAAGTAATTTCCATACAATTGCACGCACTACAGTAAGACAGAATAATAAGACACGTGGCGAGCCTTGGCTTGTAATTAAACAGCTATACTATTCTTACCTGTACATAAACCGTGGAAACCAGGTGAGTAGCAACTTTAAGCAACGGCTTGCCACCATCAACCCACTTGATTTCTGGACCAGAATGCTAGGAAAGAGAGAGGGAGTTGGCATATTAATAACGCTCCATATGTATATATATTTAAATATAAATATACATACCGTATTTAGCAACAATTAATGTATGCAGCAATGATCGGGTGACTCATTTTGAACTGCTTATTCAGAGTATTTTTGTGGTGGCAACCATTCTGCACAACATGGAGCCTGGAGGAGACAGTGCTACGCGGTCTACTGTCTACTGCCGCACACTGGTGTCAGGGCCAAATGTGACAATCCTGACAATTTGCCCTTTAACGCAGCGCTACTATAGCAAAAAATGAACTCCAAATTAATTAAAGTGTGAAGGGGTAGCAAGTGTGTCATGAAGCCTGGCTTTTGATTTCCTCCGAGTAGGGAGGGTTAATTGAATCAGAATGCGGGGCAGAATATTAATACCTTGCCCATTCCGAGCTCCTGGTAGTTGAGGTATCCGGCTGGAAGGTTAGCAGACACAGGAATATTCTGTTCATTCGTCACCACGCGTCCGTCCTTCAGCAGAGGCAACCAGGCATATCCGACTAAATTAAAATGCACATTGAATGTATGATAAAACACATAGGGGTCTGTCTGCAGAGAGCTCTCACAACACAGGTGTAACGCAGCTTAAAACACTGACCACTATTTACACAACACACAATAAGACAATAAAACCTCTACATGAAGGTGGACCCAAAGCTGGTCTCTAGCTTCGGCAAACTTTGAAACACAGCAGTTAATAACTACTCGGTCCATCTAGTCTGTCCATCTTTTCATACTGTATAAATCTCAGATCCCATTTGGTTGTCTATTTTTATATTCAGGATAGCCTTATGCCAGTCTCATTCTTGTTAAAATTCCCTCACTGTGTTATAGCAAAAGAACCATACATTAAAAAAAAAAAACAAAACACATTTACACGTCTGATACATTTTCATCTCTCAAAATCTACTAGTACAGTTTATGAAGACTTTGTGTTTGTTTATTAAATTCAAAAATGATCTATAGAAGGAGACCCCAACCCCTATAACGACCATGAAGAGCCACCTGCTAGCAGCAGTGAGTTCTGATCTCACCAGTAGCCAACACCAGTAGCCAACACCAGCACTCATGGAAGCTCACAATTATTTACACTATCCACCCCTCAAGGCATGCCCTCTTGCACTTCTGCTGAAATCCCACCAGAGCTAATTGATTATCATTAATATCAGCTTTCTGTTATATCCCTGGAATGTATCATCGCTGCATGTTCACCAGTAGCATCAAGTGCCATAATCCAACTAAACCTGCCTTACAGTGACTTTCACAGCATGCAGAAACACCAAATCCCTCACTCTGTCACATCAATAAATGCAAGAAACAGCAGAGGGTAACTGACACCCAGAGAGCCACCCCTGGTCCCAGACACAGGATCCTCTGCACCCTACATCGCGATACGCGTTTCACAACCACAAAGCATAAATTGTAAGGTTTAGCACCGTATGAAAGATTTTGATACAATATAGAAATTCCAGATAGTGACTGCTTTCTAATGGCAAAGCGGGCGAGTCAACTGCTCAACGCCAAATTAGCCCCTACAGCACTAAAAATAAAAGTTTGAAGATACAGTAACATTTGGCATCAGCCTACTCGGTCCCGCAGGCCAGATATCATTAGAAGTTCCCGGAAAGAAGGGAGAACCGTGTAATGCAAACGCTTCCCTGTATTTTGACATCGGCGGCTCTTACAGAGGGTGGGTGTCATTAAATTAAATTTCACAGAATGCTGCAGAGAAGATTCAGGCGCTCGACAAATACTGAATGGAAGCTGCTTCTTATTAACCCAAAAGTATTTTTAGCACTTAAAATATTCAGGAGCCAACTCAGTTCAGGCTGGTCCACTGAGACATGGCCTATATTTTCCAACGGAAAGTACAGTTTATGACACGAGCTGGAACAGTTATTTCACAGAAGACATATGTATGCATATGTGCAAAGAAAACACAATTCTAACTTTGAAACGACTGCAAAAAACTGGAATATCTTCGAAATACTTGATTTAGAACCATTTACAAATGAGACCTTCATAGTACCATATTGACATCATCACGATGTAGTGGCCATCAGATTGTATGCCATCGTCGTCTTTTCCACAATTATATAAATATAGCAGGTTATAAGGCTTACAGAGTCATCCTATGGAACCTAGAAGCCACTCAAAAGAGCAACACATTTAATTGAGAGGATTGGGAAATCTTTGTTAGTCCACTACATGGTGTTCCACTGCGCCAGTCATTCACCGCAAGCAAAAGCCCGTTCGTTAGAAGCGTTAAAATGGAAGAACCCAAACCTTGGCTTTCAATAACATCTTTCTTCTTTGTTCCTCCCTTGCTTGAAGTGTCACAGCTGACATGGTAGAAAGTGAACAATAAATGGTGCTTTTCGTGAAGTTGCGTGGGCAGTTCTATTTTAATCTGTTAAGAAAGGAAAAAACACAAACAGGTTGTGACATTAAATTTAACTTTTAACTCCCCCTCTCACAGCCAAAGCAGTTTAAATTAAAGAACAACTTTAACCCAAAACAAGTACATTGCCTATTTTTGGAAAACTGGTAGGAAGCACAGTCTTTTTGGCATACAAAAAATATTAAGTTTAGTTTATTTAGTTAATTTAATAGTACACTGCATAAATATACTTTTCTTCATGATTCTGTATATAAACGTAGCAATCGGTTATGACCCAGTCTACTACTGTAATAAAGTAAATAAGGCGCACTAACCTCATCGTAGAACTCTGGATTCTGTTGATGGTGTAGAACACAGGCCAAGGCGTTTTTCACAAACACGGGACCGCCGGGTCTTCCGTATATACACTGTAGCATAGCAAAGAAAATCAGGAGCTTTACTCTTGAAAACATTTTTCAGTCGTACATTACGTAGCTATTAAAATCTTAAAGAAACATGCAAGCGGTGGCTCGGGAGGACTGCTGGGTGGCCTTTACCGCCATTTCTTATGTGTCTTGGCTTTACACATCATAGGGTGTGTAAGAAAACTGATTTTATCAGTGATCTATTGGTAGCACAATTCACACGTTAACAAAGACTTTAGACAAATATATATAATGATTATATATCACTGCTCAAAGAAAATTAACACTGTGTATGTAGAACCGATTAACATTTTTAATTTGGGATTTTTTTTATATACCACTAACAGATTTTGCCAAGCTGTAGAGTAAGGTTATATTATATATACACACACACACTTTAGTTTGACAGCTAAAAGGTATAAACAAACCAGTAATGGCTGTGATTCCTCATCGTCTGAATCTCTGAATTCAATGGATATTGCTATATTTCTTGCCTAAAATAAAAAAACATTTTTTTTTCGTGTATGATAGGATATTTAAGCAATTTAACAGATCCATATTAAAAAAAAATTACAGAAGACAAATTTTAGCAACAACATTATGAAGAATTTAACTGTTATGTTCTAATGACAACACAATCAGCTCTGCTTTCAAATCTGTCCTTACAGCAAGAAAAAAAACACAGATACATAAAGAAAAAATCTTAGCGCTACTAGAAAACATTTAAGGGGTGCTTTGCTGAATGTGTTACCATTGTAACAGTCTAATAACCAGCCTGAGAAAAAGTAATGTTTTAGTTATTTAAGTAATAATCCACTCAGCTATAGTGTGCATAGGATGGCTCGAGAGTCCATTTAATAGGAGGCTTCTGCACTTTTATAGAGGATGTATTTTAATATTCATTTTATAAACATATGACCTTGAATACATGGCAAGGTCAAGTAAGGGTTGAGGTTTTTCAGTAGGCAAGCAGCAAGCTATGGCTTAAACATTTTATGTGATCAGGCAGGAGCATCTAACATCCTGAAAAAGACTCGGGTAGATGCAGTTAAGAATTAGAGGACCTTTTCACAAATCAGGTCTGCTCAATTTAAAATGAAGAAATTAGGTTTTACAGCCCTTATATTCCAAAGGGAATGACATTAACTGAAAATAGAATTAAAATATTTATGTTTATATTTTATGTACCAAACAGAATGTGCAATAAATGTGCAATAAATAATGTATTAAATTGCATTTTAAACTATATATATTGATATTTTTTGGATACATTAATATGCTATTTTGTAAAATTAAATACATAGGAAATACTCAAAATTGTAATTAATCTATTTTGTTTTATATATATAAGGATATATGTTTTATATTATATATATTTACAAAATGACATTTGATGATGGGACTTTGATTTCTCTATATGTATCACACACATTGTAAAAGTAGATTTAGAATATCTGTACACTGATTTATATCATAAGTGTTCATAATCAATCAATTTACTAAATTATTCATTTTAATTGTGTTGTTTTTGACTAAACTATTTATTTCAACTTTTCTTGTTGATCAAATTTTTAAATTAATATGCTGCATAGGTCTTAATTTATTTCCCCGTTTGGCATTGATCGTTATTATACCACCATTTGCATTAAAGTTTCACAGTGAAATCACCTACAGAAAATTGAGAGCCAAACCTTGGGGTTACACAAACATATATATTATATACACCATGGTGTATATAATATTTATCTTCAAATGATCTGGCATGTTGTTTTAAAGACCCATACCAGTCCTCATTTACCACTAACATGCAGCAATTACAAGATGTGTCTGAATCCTCTCAAATCAGCTGGCTAAATAAACAGCACACAAACATTGAACTATAAGTGTCAGCAATGTATATATATTTCCATTTTGGAGAGTTAAGCTTACCTTGGCAAATGCCTTTTGACCGTCATATTTCAAGTGTTTAGGATAGACATAGAGGTGGTTGTTGTAGATTGTAAATGGCTGGGTGTGTTTGGGTATGCAGGGCACAAACTCCTCTACTTCGAATGTTACTACTGTGTCGGAATTGTTCTCAAACTGTTTCATGGGAATGTAGGATGCGTTGACATAATCTGAAACGACAAGACATACTGAATGAACCTGCAGTGCAGAACAGCAGACATTCACACGCATTGCAGAACAGCAGACATTCACACGCATTGCGGTAACTCTGGAACTTACTGGGGAAATCAGGAGATACGTTGTCAATGTGTATGTCAAGATTTCCTAGTATGACAGGGAGTTTGGCCATCTTCTCGGGCCTAGAAAAAGGAAAACGATGATTACTCTTACAGAAGTACTGTAAATTAAAACATGTGTTTGGAAAAGAAACCACTTTTATTTGTGTAGATAAGTTACAAAAACCCTTTAAACCAACGATCATTACCTTCCAGTTAAACAAGACATGAAAGGTAAATCTCATCACAAAAACACCTTGCAAATAATGTGTAAGGCTTTTCATAAGAGGCACATTCTTCCTTTGATTCTCCCACTGCTGGAGGTTCCAATAACACACGTCTCTCTGGTTTTATCTCTACATATGCCAGAAGCCCACGCATGTTTTCTGTTTTGATTGCCAGATGTGGGTAATGATAAACTTCATGAGCATTTGGATACTTTACAGGCAACGTTGATATCCTATGAGCAATTTATTATACAGTCCACTAATATGTAGCTGTTTACGGGCTATGAAACTGGCTAATCACAGTCAATAATATTGCCCAAATGAGGCTCTGTGTAGCCATTAAATATTTCTGCATGGCCTACTAAATGTGAACACGCCTATGTATTCTACCCCAGAGCACAAAGCAAGGTCCATGAAGACATAGTTGGTGGGGAAGAACTTGACTGGTCCACACAGAGCCCTGGACCTTAACCCCATTGAACACCTTTGGGATGAACTGGAACATAACTATATATTTCTAGTTATGTTACAGAGATACCAGAGTGTTATGTTTACTCATTCAAAAATAGTCTAAGGTCAGATTTTATATGTGATAGAAATAATGGACTTTCAGCAAATACTGTTTATTGCTGCCAAAGACTGACAACAGTATTGATTAGCCATTGTTGAGAACAATGGTTTAGTTAAGCTGTTGTTTAATGTGATAATTGCTCATCTTTTGCACCCCTTGACAGAACCTCGCTAAATTGGGTGTGTTCCAAAGAAAATACATATGCACAGAGGTATAATGATGTAATATGTTCTACAGAAACCAAACACACAAAAAAACCCACACAATTACACTACTTCTTAGCGACATCGTCTATTGATTCGTTTGGCCCAAGATTTCTAGTCCCCAATGTGTTCAATACATATTTATGTGACATTACATTCAGATCTATTCAGTAAGCAAAATAATTCCAATGCAAGTTGGTAAGCCTGCAACAATCCAAAGAAATATCCCACTTGTCTCTAAATCTGACTGCTCCAAACACCTAGCATTGCACCAAAATTGGCAGTTTGCTTTATTAAAGGTGCAGTTGCACTTAAACATTAACTGTGCCTGCTTGAAGGGCTAAGCAAATAATTCTTAGCAGACCAGTTATTTTATTCTTTCTACTAAACTGATAAAAAGACATTTAAGAGGCTTTTAAAATCACTATGGCTAACTGATTTATAATGGATTACAAGCTTTCAAGACTATATACAGTATAATATGCCCGAAGAAGAGACCTAGATATTCTCAGAAGCTTACAAACTATTAAACGTCAGTTAGCCAATAAAGGTATCATCTTTACCAAATTTGCTATGGGGAGGGTTCTGCACAACCAAGGTACTGTGTGTTTAATAATATTAAATAAAGTAGCAAACACCCATCATCAAGGATGCGTTCTGCTGGTAAGGGGGAATTACATGTATTTAAGTATTTCACAAATACGTATTAAAAAAAAAAAAAAGACATCACTGATAAACCTCATCTTGACAAAGTCAAGTTAACTTACTTTTTAAAATCTGCTAGCAGCTTAAGCATATCTTCATTAGAAAGCTTGTTGCTGTCTTGCTTGTAAATGGGGGAGAATCTCGCAGCTTTATCCAATGTTCCTGAAGAATCTTTAAAAAGGGTTCTGGAAATAACAGAATAATGTTATTATATCGATTTATGAGGAATAAAAGACGGCCCTGATATACAAAATCATTCTTACATCTCTGTGCAACACAAAATCACTTGTGACTTTGTACCATGTGAAGTAGTAGATGCAATTCTAAAAGTGATCTTTGTTACAGTCATTGAAATTCATTTTTGAAAGGGATCATCCAAACTGCTGCATCTAGACAGAGACTTGGCATCCGCATATACAGGACTATCCATTCTATAATTTCACTTTTAGCGATAGTGCTGTGTAACTGCTGCTGCTGATGGGACAGGAGCATTTCATTGTAATAGGGTTGGAGCCCTATCATGTCATATATATAAACCCACATAAATGTGTTTACAGACTAAAATAAGCAGCATGTCCCTTGTGAATTTTTCCTCCCCATTAACTTGCCACTGCTCTATTGTTCATGGAATAGTTCAGTCCTTAAAATGGTGTTTTATGTTTAAGTCTGCCTGGGCTTTATGAATTCTACTACATTGATTGCAATTAACGCTTAGACAGCTTTGCATGTAAATACAGGAATAGATTTTCATGACACTCAAGGACACTGGCAGGCCCTTCTGTGAGCAGAAACCAAAAAATGTCAAACCCTGACATGCCACAAACAATAAGATATTATAACGGTTACCTTGCCGCCCAAGCAAATGGCATCTTGTACTGCCCGAGCCTGCTACAAGCTTGTTTGGCATTTTTCAGAACCTTCTGTGCAACCTGAAAACCACAAGAACACAAGAGCTTAAAGAGAATGACAAAATATGGACAGAGCTGCAGATAAAACCCATTGTTTCATGTGTATAACAGTCATCCAATATATCTACAGCTGCCACAGGGATTCTCACTATAAAGATCCATGCAAGAATAAAATTGTTGCTAAACTAAGGATTTCATCCCACATTCTCCAGGGACAACATAATGTTAAACTTAGAAGGTCAAACATGACAGAATTTTCCAGTTCTACTAATTAAAATGGCTTTTCTGTGATACTGGAAAAATAAATAAAAAAAATAATAATGAATATTAATATTAGCTTGATGGTATTATGGTTAAACCATAGTGGCTTGGTTTATTTTATGGATCCGATTATCGTGCTAATACAGAGTTAGATTTGAAGGATCTGGGCGAATGTCTTCTACAGACGCTGACTGCTAAATTAAGTAAAGTGTAAGCCGGCCCTTTAAAACAAGAGCAATTAAATACTGCATTAGGCAGAGATCAATTCAGAAGGTAAAAATAGACCATTTAGCGGTGAACACTGCAAAACACATCAACAGTTTCAGAGATACTGCTGGTATTTCTATGAATTTTTCAACATGCATGAATAATTAATAATCAAATATGATGGGAGACATGTGAACAGGTGCTTTTTACCAAACACAATTTGTCCTTCAAATTGCCTCAGAGGAGACAGTAATAAGAGGCAGTATTTGATCCAGGGAGGACAAGGCTTTGTAAAAAGGCTAGGAAAGGAGGCATTGTAAGAATGCTTACAAGGCAAGTTATCCGATCTTGTCAAGTAGTGTGAGATATCGGACACGCAAGGACCTAACCGAAGAGGCTTTGGTGGAGTGCGGGTATGTCTACCGCAGGATCCAACAACCACTAATGACATCAACTTGGACATGATAAATTACGAGGGACTTCTCAGTACTGCTGTTTCCTGGCAGTACCCCCATACATCAGAAACAGAGAAAAACTGTTAAACTTGTGAGGTTTTAACATAGAACCCACCTTTGTGGAATCAGAACTCTTCATGTAAGGCTCGGCACAGTGTGTAATGCTTCCCTGTAGGACCTTTTCTATCCGGGCTACGAGGAAGATATCGGAGTGGGGACATGTGACAGAGAATATTCCCTAGGAAACAAAATGGAAAGAAAAGGGAAGATTTACAGATGAATACAGATTAACGCATTCTACATATTTGCTATGGACTGCAAGAAGTAACAGATAATGGGATAAGACCAGCCTCCATACTGACAGAGCAAAGACAAAAGTTACAATGAACATTCTTTCAAAATCCCTTTATAAACACTAGACATCATTAAAAAATATACTGTAGTACACTTAAGATGTTCCAGCTTGGTAGAAGTGGGTTCGACTATTGTGAATTTGATTCCAACAGCCATAGCAGTTCATAGAAAAGCATTTCCTTGAAATAGACTATGCCGTGAAACACCGATAATGGCTTGGTGCTTCCCCATGTTCCTTGAACACAAAAAAAGCTTTACAATAAACTGTGTGTTTAGCACTTTGCTTCCTATATCACTTGCTCTATAATCTATGCCATTTGGCTTTGAAAAGTATTCAAAATGCAATCATTATTCAATTATGTATGGACTTCCTTAGCCGCATTAACCACTTCCTCATTGCACGTAAATTCCAAGTTGAATAATTTAAGTAGTATTTAATTTTTGCTAAAATATTTTAAAAGGCCATTTGGAGCATTCAATATTTCTGAACAGTACCTGCTTGGGATATTGCAGCATGGACTCCTGAATGGATCCCATCACCCGTCGGCCAAAGTCCCCAGCGCCGTTTAACAACTGCTGCGAAGTAGCTGGGATCATCTGCCTCACAGAGGCATGGTTTAAGTCCACATGGAAGTCAGCAGAAATCTTCTTGTTGGTTTTAATGTCAAATAAAGATAAAGTGACAAAAAAAGGCTCGACCTGAACATAAAAAAATGGCAGCAACATTATTTGTGTTATAGCATGACTCCATGTATGAACAATTACAATTATTTTTACAATTACAATATACTGTAATCAGCAATCATTACAGAAGGTGTTAACAGATAAAATGTTAATCATAACAGCAGACAGTAAAAAGAAAAAAATAACACAAAAAAGATAGCAAAGCCACAAATTTTAATTAGCACATATGTTGATAGCATAGACACAGCAAATTCAGGACACAGATATCGCTACCTTTAGGCACAAGAGGACATTTTAAAAAAAACCAATGTAAATGTTAAGACCCACACGAAATGGTGAATTAAAACTTAGTGTTAAGTTTTTTTCTTTACTAATTAGCAGTTGCAAGAGGGGAGCATTTGTTTCATGTTCCTTTTGCATATAACTATGTGAATGTAGGTCCCCTTCTTGCCTTGTGCATTTAATGGCGACATGTAATATTTCACCCTCCGTGAAAGGCAGTCTGCCACTTCTCAATTAATGAAATTAGTATTTCTTGGTGACTGTGCTGGATTAATGCCAAATCAATGCAATGAGGCAAGTGGGTGGAATGACAGCACGGTTTAAATTAACAGGAAACAGAAGGAGCAATTAGGCAAAGCAAAAAATCTCATTAACCCATTGTACAGCGCCAGTACAATATAAAACAATAAATAACTCCTTTTTTAGAGTGCAAAATGGAGTGCTCATGTCGTACATGCCTATTAAGAAACCATGTCATAAATAAATAAATAAATAAAATAAAAAGTTCTGCAGATTCCCTCTAAGAAAGCACACACAAGAGGATATAATCATGTTAAATCCTATATGATGCCGTAATTCTAGAGGAGATTCTTTGGTGTGTAAAACATACGTAATTATTTATGTTCCTGTTTTTCGTTTCTCCCTACACTCTTGGAATACGCTTTGATGCAGCCCAATTAAAATAATTCCCTCCTTCCAACTAGCACCTGAATTCTCTATCAGCCAACACCACAACTAGGCCCGACACATTGCGGGCCAACTCTCCGAGGCAAACCTCTCCTTCACCTCTCACGATTGGTCCCTCACCACATGCTGCCACTTGCATCTAAAAAACATCTCTCGCATTCACCACCCAAGAATCCACAAAATCCCTGGTTCATTCCCGTATTCCCCCCTCTTGACTATCGCAACACTCTTTTAGCCAGCATACTCCTGTGCAGTCTGTCCAAAATGCTGCTGCTAGGCTTATCTTCCTTGCATGCTGCTCTTCTGCTTCCCCGCTCTGTGAAATCCTCTGCTGGCTCCCTAAATTTAAAATCCTTGTACTAACATATAAGGCCCTCCATACATTACTGCCTTCATATAAAAATACTCCCACCCTGTATCTTTACGTTCTTCCCATGGGCTAAGGCTCTCCTCCTCACTTCTCTCTTTCTTTTCCCCATCTACAAGACTTCACTCATGCTGCCCCCATACTTCTGGAACCTACTTCTACCAAACCTTCACCCATTCACCCTCCCTCCCAATATTCAAGAAAAATCATCATCGCACCATCTTAGTAGCTAGAGCTTACCTAGCACTAATACAATCCCATACTACCTCTATCTTATTTCCATAACTTTTGATTCTCCTCACCCCATTCCCTCTAGAGTGTAAGCTTGTGAGCAGGGCACTCTACCTAATGTATAGGTTTGTCTTAGTCTGTCAAATTTAGTGTTGCCATATACTGTAAATATATGTACTGAAGGAAGCGCTGCATAAAATTGTTTGCGTTCTATAAATATATGATAATTTATCACATGAATAATTAGAATAAAAATCACGTATGGTTAGTGAATCTTTTAGTTGACAGACTTACGTTTGTGGTTGGTCCTTCCTCATTTTCAGCCACACAACTCTGAAGATTGAACGCTAGATCATTGCACTTCACTAAAATGCGTTTCCCAAATTTCTCTTCAAAAGGTTTTATTTCAGGCTCAATTCCAGAAAAATCAAGTTTCTTGTAAAGAAATGATGATCAGTAAGATGTGGAACAAAAATAACAGCAACTTCAAAATCAACGCTAACCAAATATATCTCTTCACGCTGCACAGATGAAACAATGCTGTCCATATATAATGGAGCCCATTTTTCTTATTTTTGAACAGCGAATCTTTGTTTTTAAGATGACGGATGGACGAATTATATCTCATGATATAAAAAAAAAGCCTCTATACAGAGTTATAACACAAGTTAACTTTCAATACGATATTCTTTAAACTGTCATATGTAGTGTGCCGTTTCTGAAGTAACCGTGTTACCGCACCATGGGTCATTCAGAGCAATCGCGTCAAAACAGCCATCCATGCATGAGTTTTAAGCTTTAATTATTTACCTGTGTGTCTGAATCCAAGGCAAACAGTTTAACTCTGCTTTCATTCTTCAATTTGGCCTCTGCATCTCTTGTACTCTATAATTCAGAAATATAGATTTACAAAACCAAACATATGCGTTCTCCTTTTCACATAGCAAATTAAAAGAAAAACATTGGGCCACTTGCAACGCATGAGAATATGTTTCAAACCTAATGGAAAATTACATATACAATACCGTTGAGAGAGTAAGATAAGAGAATTGAGGTTTGAACCAAGACGTTAGAGAGGGAAGGAGAAAAAAAGGAAAAAACAGAACAGAGCGATAAAGTGGGGCATGAAAAACAGCAGCAGACACCGCTGGCCTCCAGCATATAAAATATTTAAGTCAGGCTATTTTAGGAGATAGGAAGTGATCCATTAAGGTCAAAAATATGAAGCTACACCTCATCATTAATCTGTAGGAAGCCATGTCCGCAGGATCTTGGTAGATGTCCAGTCTGATATACTGGTAGTAAGAATCCCACAAACATTATAATTAAGAATAGCTTGGCTGACAAAGCTAAATAAAATCAGGAAAACTTTGAAAATGGTGGGTCAGCTCAGCCTTTCTTGCACAGTAACAAGCCAGGAATGGCCGTTTATAATGAAAGCTCTTCCTAACTCCCACCTCTGTCAATAAAGCTCTTATCCATCCTACGGACAGTTTAATGAATTTATATTAAAAGTAACGTTTTATACCACTCTACAAAGTTTACATGTATTGCTCATAACCACAACACTCATATGTTTTACTGTAACACACACACAAATACATTGCATGGTTTTGATGTAGTACTAAGTGGTATCACATATCATCCAGTAACTTGGTAAGAGACAGATGCAAATAAATCTACATTAAAGAAAAATACCCAAATGAAATACACTCTTTTGCACATACGTTTTCAGAGTAATCAGAGAAAATGCCAAACAGTTGACATTTCCTATAAGTTCTTTACAGTGTCTACTCCTACAGCCTGAGGGTCTCAGTCTGGAGCCAGACGCATTCAGCTTGTGGTCTGCACTCAAAGCCACCATGTCTATACGTTGAGTTCAGCCCTGTCTTGTTATTTCACCGAGTAGATAAGAAAGCGTTCCTGGAGTTGTAAATGTTAATTTAGGGAAAAAAGAAACCTGGGACTGAATGTAATTTCCAGGATAACGGTATGTGTACAGCTGAAATACTTTACACTGTCCCTGTGCCCTGTAGCCTTTTTCTTTGCTGGGAACATTTGCTAGAAATACTATTTTTTAGCATTGATTACGACAGACTATGAATGTCCCTCTTAATTCAGATGCATCAATTGTAAAACTAGCATGCAACCTATACACGTCACGCTACAAACGTATGAGATTTTTATTTGCTTGCCAAAAAGTCTAACACTGATATGAGCGCACTGGTACAAGAACGTCGCATAACTCACATGGAAAGGCAAGCCTGCATGAAAAATGGGGGTAATTCTAGTAAAACTGGTAAACTATCTCTGGAAATGTACATATGTTTGGGCACAGATTGACATTCGTTCACTGAATTAAATCCTGCAATTTCCAAGAACGAGTGGAACATCCTCCATTATGCCGTTTCCATTGGCATGCAATCGAGGAACAGTTATTTTCCTGCCGAAGTTGGTCCTTCCACCGCAATACCTTTCAAAATCTACTTCCCAGTTCTATCCGTCAAAGGACAAATAATAAGTAAATATTGATAGAAGAAAATAACTACTTATGGATATAAAGCCTCATATGAAATGGGATGCCATGATGAGAATCTCAGCTTTTACTATGTAACAGTCCAGTACTCCCACCTCTGAATAACATTATATAGGTGATTGCACATGCAGCACAGACACCTATATGCCATAAAGTCTCGTTCATTTTCCCTGGTAACATGGGGTTACATTTTTTTTCCTTTTGAGATGTCCCGATTACAAAACATTGCGCACTGATAGAAACCAGAAGTCCTTACAAATATGTAGAGCTTTGGATGATGGTTGATAGCTGACTCACACTGCAGTATTTGGAGGGCATTAAGCAATCTAGTAAAATGCTAATAAAGACTTGAATGTTTATAAGTGAAATTCAAAGAAAGGCCCAAAAACCCAAGTGAATTCACAAAGCACTGCTCGTCTGAGACAGAAAGGAATTCGTTCACTTAAAAAACATAGAAATGGTAAACAATTGAAGCAATCACATCAGTTATCTCAATTTATCGTGACTACTATGTAAGGACTGAAATATACAGCTATTCTTACTAAACATACTTTGGGAAATTGTCACAATTATAAGGTGAATCACAAAGTTCCTTACTTTCAGTGAAGACATCGCAGCTATATTGTTAATCGATAATACATTAAGGGGATTTATACAGGCGTGAGGTTGCACCGGCATACAATGATACAGTAAGGACGTTAAATATGAATGGATAGACTTGTGAAAATAAGATGAGACCACGGACTGGGTTGGGGCTTTGAGACAGGAGAAAACAAGCAGACTGGATGAGCCAAAAACGCATTCTTTGCTGTCAAAGTCTATGTTTTTATGATAATAGCAACTTTTCCAACTGTCACTCAACTCCGGCCTGACGATACGTCTCCTATGAGGTAACCGAACAAGCAGCATTTCAACCTGAAACAATGCTAAGGATTCATTGAAGTATGGATGAATACGGAGGTATGTTCAGACATGTTATGGGAACTTGCGGCCCATCCTTCATGGAGCAAGAACATGGATGGCAACACTTGCTAAACCTGCAAAAAGCCTTGCATGGTTTTCATCCAAAATTGGCAAAGTAGGAAAAGTGATGTTTAACGTAACAGCTGGACGGGACATAACTCCCGCTGAATCCCTTCATACACCAGCAGTTGGGAGTCTGATGCTTTATAACCTCGAGACACACGATGAAGAGATATTATGATGACTACGTAAAGGGAAGGCAACAGCTTTTATTATATTAAGTAAAGAATAAGTACATTTTCTGGGGAATAGGAGAGAGGGGTCTCCACACTAGATAGTCTACAGTGAAATGATGCAAAAAAAGGTTGAAAAGCGCAGTGAATATTCTTAATCAATATTTAATATTGTTGACCAGTAAGATATATGCCTGCGTTGAGTGACACCACATTAGATTTAGCCTGCTTTTATTATGTGGTAAACCACACATAGTATTAAAATAATATCAGTTGGTTTCCATATCACACAATATCATCACCATTTTTATATTATTCTTATGAGCAAGATGTTCAAAAAGAAATGCATATTCTTAAAGTGAAGTAAGAATGCTTTTTCTCCAGCAATTTTATCAAAAGGCAAACAACGGTCATTAATTAACATTTCTCACAACACTTCCACTGAAAACACACAAGGATGAAGCATAAAAATAAATATATATATTATTAAAAAAAGATACAATAGATATACATAATAGAGTAAGTAAGTTGAGGAAGAGAATTAACCAAAGTGTGGAGTTTCTGAAGCATTCTGAAACAAAGGTATAAGCAAATGCCTCAGTATGGGGACATATCCGCAAAGCACATACCTTATCAGGGAGATAACTATCCAGGCTAGACGATGAGTTTTCAAACTTGCTGTGCTCATCATCTAATAAATACATAAAAAATAAAAATACATTTGTTTTTCACTTGAGATCTACAGAGCGGGACTATGCCATGTAGCCTTCACTCGTCATATTAAACTATGGCTATGCACATCACCATTACTGCACTCACAGGCTTCCATGACACACGTCGGATATTACACGCCACCAACCATGACATTAACCACACCAAGACAGCATGTGAGGCTTCCAGCATCGTGTCCAGGCACCGCACTCATTTATACCCTATCTCATACTTCCAAAGTTAGTTAAACGTATAACAGAAAGCATATCATACCTTCATGAGACTCTCCGTTTCTCTTCTCTTGCATAGCGGCTTCAAAGTTGAGTTGAAGGATTTTATTTAACATGCTTATCCAGTCGTCCATTTCAGCTTCACTGTCTGCGGCCAAGAGATAACTGCTCTTGTCTTGCATCTTGAGCTCAAAAGCAAAACGTCTGACCCTGTTGTTCTAAAATAAATAAATAAATAAAAAGTTACAAATCTTCATTTGTAAACACTAAAGGATATAGTGGCTTTAGGGGTTTTCATTTAAATACTGAAGCCACGCTGGCTTAGGGGCTTTCATTTAAATCATAGGGTATAAAGAGGGAAATTCTCTTTGAATCCCTCAGCGTACGATATTTTTGATCATTAAAGTTGCTGGCATTTCAGACAGCGACAAGAGAAATCCATGCAGGAAATTCTCCCTAGCATGCATATTATCTTCTAAAGAACATAAATGTTCTGGTTTTCATTAACACCACAGATTTTACCCCTCTACTTAAGAGATTGATATACAATCTATTACTTATTATTTATTGTTATATATAGTGCACTCATATTCCGCAGTGCTGTACAATTAATGGGTAAATAAGACTTAATAGTATATAACATAACTTGACCTACAGAAATAAGAGGTGCGAGGGTCCTGCTCAAGTGAGCTTACAATCTACTTTAAATGAATCTTTCAAGGTGGACTCACTCCCTGCGCTGGGCCAGAACCTTACCAGTGACCATTAGGATATCCAACAGAATAGTGAAAGGGGGTAGAAGTCTTGCCTACTCACAAACCAATACCTAAAATCATCCAAATGTTAAGGTGTCAGCAGTAACATGTTAGGAGCTTTGGGGGTTTGCCTACACCTGCTTTTTATGTATGGTAGCACCGTGTATCTATGTTTGCATGGCAACGTGTATTATGCGACGATCTATTATACGTAAAGAGATTTTGATGATCCGAACATACATATAGCCCGGAGCATTGACCGTGCTGTAAACCAACACCAATCTCGTACTGAAGCTCTTAAACTAAGCTATGCATTCCAGCTTTACTTAAAATAACGATTGTGGGGGGAAAAGTGCTCTCGTATGCAATTTCCCGACTGGAAAATATACATAACATCAGTGTGTTTCTCCATATGTCATTTCACCTGACCTTGTGTTTTTTCTGGGATCCAGGATTCCCTTATCATTCCAGCTGAACTGAACACCCACGGCTAGTAATGTTTAAAGCGGTTACCGCTGGCTTTCAAACGGTTAAACCAGAAAGGATTCATTACTACCGGTTTGCTTTTCCTTCCTTATTCAGACTTGCGAACATTTTTATTACTTGAAAAACACTGATCCACTTTGCAATTAACCGCTCTGTGCCTTACTTATATTGCAAATTAGACCAAGTTAACACAGACTTAAATCGATGTTAAGCTTTAGGACCTTAGAGGTCTCTTCTACATCACAAGAAGAGACCTCTGAGGCCACAAAGGTCCTGTAACTTTACAGCCTTTTCTAGATTGGCCCAATAAAAAGGTATCAACTTCAAATCTCCAATGGAAAAATGCTGCAGGCATTTAAATATACTGGAAAGGGGGCATGGTAAATAGGAATGGATGCTATTTTGGCACTTGTAAAGCACGATGCATCCCTATTTAAATGTGTCAGTGAGAGCATCTTTAATGCTGCGGCAAAGGCCACGTGTAAGAAGATGTAAATGTATGTATCGGAAGCTAGGAATTTACCATACTGACAGGCTCAGTCAATCTGAAGTGATAGTCTGCAATATACATCTATAGAAAAGCAAAACGAGCCATTTTTATCTCAAGGTTTTTTTCTTTTTAGAATGTAGCGACGGCATCTAGAAGAGAGCAGCTCCTTCCTCAACTAAACATGCCGCTGAATATTAACACTCCCAGTCCCTGGAGAACACTCCTTCCTCCGAGAAGAAAGTATCCGTCAGATTCACTTTTATGGATTGCGGAAACTTGGAACTTGGAATTTTTCTTTATACTTGGATAGCAGCACTGCACACACACATATATACACACACAAAAGTGTTTGTGGAGCACTGTGGGCTTGTTAGACATGCACAAAGTGTGTGTGCTGGTAGAGACAACTTCCCAGAGTTCACAGAGAATGCACTCATGGAGAGCAGCTCAGTTGGCTCTGCTTTATGTATAGTTAAAAAGACAATCAGAGAATATCAGATCAGGTCTTTTATAAACAGACCTGCCTCTTAAAATGTGTACAGCTGAATGTCTAATGTATAAAACAAGCTCTCAAACTAATTTGTAAGAGGAGCTGCATTTTAAATGGAATAAATAGCTGAGTGACGCAGAGTAAATAAAGGTTTCACATTTTTTCTCATTCTAGGTTTCATTGCTACAAAATTCATAATTAGTAATATATTGAATTAGACACATGAATGTTTTAACAGAGACAGTATTAGTGAAAGTAACGGTAGAGCTATGGTGCTTCTTATACATTATTTGGTAGACCTGGCAGGCCAGAAGAGCAGGGTTGAAATAGGTGATTGTGTAACACCTACCTGCACTACGCCCATGCAGGAATCAAGAAAGATTGATCCTTTAGGCTCTTTGGAGATTTTTTCATCCTTGTAGAAATTGAGGTTATATGAGCCGTCTCCAAGCTGTATTAGGTGGAAAAATCTTCTTTTGAAAGACTTTAAGGAAGAGAATGCAAATACTGTGTTAGGTCGACATTTTTATAAATGTATGTTTGCTACAAAGTATTCTCTTCAAATGAAAAACAATTATTCTAGAAAATATATGATAATTACAAGTTGACACAAGTGACAATATGGAGGAATTGGAAATTGGGTTGCAGCAGGCTGTTGGTAGAATGTAGAATTCAGAGATGTCGGTCGTGGTGGGGAAACATACCCGCATGGTCACACTTATTGCACTGTTCATGTTCCCCTTGTACAGCCAGCCATGCTTCGTGATCCCCCCTTTTTGAGACCCAAGGGATGCAGCATCCTATAAAGAAACACGTTTGTTATAGGACATAAAAATACCTCCAGTCTGAATTTTCCCGTTTGGTTTCAGAACATTCTAAGACATTTAAAGGCTCATCAATGAACTTAACCCAGTGCTGATCTCTTCTGTATTTATTAATTGCTCATTCAGCCCAATACATGACACACATGCATTTTTAATGAAGGGACTTATGGGAAGAAGGGTATTTTTATCAATCTGAAAAAGATCCTCTTCACCAGCAACTCTGGCCCTGCTGGAAGACACATAATCATTGACTACCAGGAACATGTACATACTGCAAGCTATTTATACACGATAAATAAATGGCATTTTCTATCACCAGACATATCGTTCTGTTCTACAAACATAATAAGTGCATATGAAGGGCCCACAGTGTATTACAAGTTCCTTACATCTGAAGTTTGTGCTTTCAGGGAACTGTAATGATATCAGATTATAAGAAAACCTACTACTGTGTCTCAAACATCCCTTATCACATCGACAAATACAGATTCATTAATGCAGCAGAGGAAAATAAAACCAGAGACTTATCTATGGTCCTTTGGTATCTTTGCCAACGAGGCTGCGTGTTGGGAATTGTCAACCATGGTACTGCATAGGTTAGGTCATGGTGCAGAAAGATTTGTGGATTATGGTAATGATAAATAACTAAACTATAACTATTTTGCAGCTTGGCTACTTAATCCGGTTACCATGTAAGTGCTTTGGGTATTTTTTTTAATTTTCCACAAATTAGGGCAATCCATAAGGCATTTAAAAACACTTCAAAAAGGTGGATACTAAAGAATTCAACTACAAGAAAAGCTATGGAAATCACCAGCGGAACAGCATCTGCACACATCAATCACCCGAGAGCGGCAGGGAAAACACACACTAACTGGATACCTGTACATCCTTTACTGCTTTAAATGTAAAAATATTCTGCATAGAACAGCAAAAACACAAAGAGAGCATTTTAGGACATGGAAGTAAAAGTAAGACAGGAAAAAGATGACGGCCATACACGAGTATTATCCATATGCTCCCGTCAAACAGGATGGCAGCGAGAGGAGATCATGCGTGGTCAGGAGGTTAGAGGTGACATTTACAAATATCCTCTTAAAACATAACGGTGGTAACCGCAAATATGGAAGAATTCAAGAATGACTGACTAACTGGTCTGTAACAATTCATTAAAGCAGATACAAGTTTGTACTTTCTTAAACACAAAATGGGTAGAAGACGCGATTCAGTGTTGTATGTACCGTCTCTGCCCCTGTTGGTCTATGCTGTTCATATATACACTTCCTTCTAGGTCAACTGTAAGTACACGGTTGATTACCATATCATTCGCGGTACATTGCATCAAAGCAATAATATCATTTTTATTGATTTTTTTTTATCATAGCGGTATTATCTTCCACAGCACTAGACAATGGGTAAACAAGACATAACGGTCGTTTTCCCCCCAAAATGGGCTGCAATATCATCGCTTTAAACTCAAAGGGGGAGAAAATGGTCTATAAACACCATAATGGATAGACAAACTCCAAACAGACACATGAACAGTATATTCATCACTTTTCGGATATAAATTATCGATGTACGCACCTCATCTTTGTCGGCATCTTCATCCACTTCATACACATGTACTGGCAGTTTCTCAGGTTTGGCTCCTTTGCTATTTGACAGAGAAGGGATAGAAAATGACGTATATCTGTACATATACAAGAGACGCAAGGAAATGCGCATCTACCATATTTCTGGAGATGAATTAGTTCAATGTAACTTCTCTAAACACAACTCACAGAATGCCATTTAAATTTTAAAAAATCAAAACACTATAAATCGACGTAAATCATCTTTATTTACATAAAGTGGACAGAAAAGAAAAGATTATTTTGAAAAATGTCTCTTCTTTGGACGGAAGTTTTAAAAACAATATTAATGTGTGTTACGGATCATTTAATGCTTCGTGGGGTACACAAAGTTTGCCACCTTATGATGTCATGCAGGTCTATGGAATAGAGATAAACAGATTATATCAGTGTAATCATTAGAAGGTTAACAAACTGACCTACATAGAAGTTTCTTTTCCCTGTTTCTACATATAAGTGTGAAAGACTGACAATAGCACGGTTTTTAACATAAAGGACATTGGAAATACGGTATGTATAATATACTTGGTTTTTTTTCCAAGCAGTAAAACCTCATTTAAACCAAACAATGAGATAAGCAGAACAGCCTGAACAGTTTAATGTGAAATAAAAGAGGTGGAGGTTGGCTGGCCCTGGAGAAATGAGAGGAAATGATGCTATGTGCAGGATATGAAAATCTGGCAGCATCCGATAAAGATTATCGAGCGGCCAACAACAACTCGCACAGTCGGAGCGCTGTAATTCTCACTGAACTGATGCGCACACTGCTGCTTTATAGCAACTGGAATCAGGGATGGGTAATAATAAAAAATACTCCATTTGCTTCCTCGTTCTGTGAAGCTCTTTGTAGCTTACCTTTGCACTTTTGCAGGTATAGTTCCCACCTGGTTGATGAGTATTATAAATACAGTATATCCATACAGTTCACACATTGTTATGGTGATGAGACGTCTGAAGACCAGACTACTGTGTTGGGTTAGCTTTGCTCTGATTCTGTGACCTACCTTTGCTACATTGTTCTTACTTTTTTACGTGACAAACACGATATACAAAGTAAAACTTATCTCTTGTTTGAATTATAATATCAAGAAAGATGCACTCCCTATTTAATGTTTATTAACCCAGGTAAGAGGACAGAGTGGGAGGAAAGTTAGACCGATGTTCCTAGCACACAAACGCTACACTTGGTCTTGGACAGCAGAACGTGTCTCAGGCTGCACGTCTTGCCACTATAATACAAAATCCTCCTGTGATATTTTCTTAACCCGACGGTAGGGCAATAAAAACTTTTCCAGTAACAGACTTACACGGCATTGGTGCCGGTCATACGATCTGTGCCCACTCAGTCTGTACCTTACATCGCCCCAAAAAACAAACATGCAGCCCATAAACAAATGAGAACATGTCTAGAGTTTATATCAGATGTTCGACACCCAAAAGCAGCCCGTGACGCCCACTGTTATGATAGAGTAAAGAGTTATTGGGTCATAAAGTTTTAAAACGCATCAACTACATGGTTAGAAGAGAAAAACCAACGGAGTCACATACAAATTGGACAAACCATTTGCAGTATTGTTGTATGGAAAATACCAGAGGGGGGTATTTCAAAGAATAAGAAGAGCTTCTCATGGAAATATACCGTGGTGGACCTGCAAGGATCAGTACCATTCAAAGCACAGATCACGCAGCAGGTTTGCAGAAAACTAAGCTAAATACTCTAAGCCATGGAAGTTTGCATGCTTGTGGCTGGCAGACAACATACAGTACAGTTCTAGGAACTGATGCTACCCCTGCACATAACAGTTATTTAGATTATGCTTGAAGGACCAAGCAGGCAACCTACACACAGGCTTGCTTGCTCTGAAGTACTTTACGAATGGATGCTTTCTTAAAACAAACTCCTTCTAAAACATTGACTAGCGCCTAATATAATAAAGAACGCTGCGGTAATGTGTTTATTGTGATTAATTATATGTGTAAATGATCTGCAGAAGCCCTGTTGGGAGTATTGTTTTCTCTTGGTAGATCTAATTTTCTGTTTTCAGTAACTCTGATTTTATACTTCACTGAAGCTGTCCACCTCCTTGGAACCTACTGAGGATTTTCCTTTCAGCTCAGCTGCCCGCTTCCTATTTCATACACAATATTGTTTGATTATATTATTCTTTCCTCAAAACTGTTACCTTCTTACCCCTGTAAAAAAGGGAAATTATTTAAGTTTAAGGGTCTTAAATGATGCAGTCTTTCTTCAGTCCTTTCTATTTAGAGCACACGTGGATTGTCAAGGATCAAGATTCTAGGCTTACACGCAGAGGGCAAAGAAATACAGGGGTCTAGCTTTTTAAGCCAGATCCTGCCTGAGGAAGAGTATGTGTTTCGGTAAAAAAACAATGGCGTTTATAAAGAATATTTTAACAAACAATGTACCACTTAATTACACTTGTTTCCACTGTTAAGCACAATATTATTACATACACACACATACATATATGTATATATTAACAGGCTTCCTACCACAAAAATTTACTAAAAAGTGTAATTACTTAAAAAAAAAAAAAAAAAAAAAGCAGCAAGATTTCTTTCTGGAAAGTTTAAGGAATTGTGAGGGTGTGGAAACCCTATGGGAGACACTCTAGATCCATATAGTACAGACACCTATTGAACTATTTCTTGCCAGTATTTACCACTGCAAATCGATTATTCCAATGTCAAGACAAGATCAAAGCTTGGAGATGTCTCTTGGGGATCAGATCTGTCTTCTAGAGGACTGGCATTGATTAGCTTTTAATTGTACTATACTTCTGCCCTGCCTTCCAGGGCTATGAAAACTTTGCATGTAGAAGCCTAATTACTGTAGCTAGACATTAACTATAGGCAAAGCATGCTGAATCTGCATATTTCCGAAACATAGCTGAAACAGATACTATAGAATCAAAATACAGCACCAACATACTAGAAACAAATAGAGTGAACACATTGTAACAACACTATAGTAGTACCTATAGAAAGAAATGTAAGCAAATAACTCCTAATACCATGCAGTACCAAAAGCTTAGAGAATGTCAAAGTGAACATTTTGTAGTTTCCTCCTAATGACATGGATATACTATTGGGGTTCCTGATAGATAAGCTGGCCTATATATTTGATTGATAGCTAGATATATTTTTTTATATCCATGATAAGTAGTTTATATATATATATATATATATATATATATATATATATATATATATATATATATATATATGGAACATATTAACTTCCCCATGAATCATAGCAGAGAAGGTCATAGTGCACATAGAGGCAGGAATAGTATCAAACCATTTTGTGTCAGGATTTATCTTTAATGGTAAATATTGCCAACCTAGCATCACCCGTAGGATTTTATCAGTGATTCACTACCTGTGGTTTATGAGAGATGAAGGTAGGGATTGCTCAGTAAATTTTATATTATTTTAAAGTTCCATTCCGCTGCCAGTCCTGATTGAATACCAGCAACGCTTTTTCAGGTGTCTCAATGACACCTACTCAGAGAATCTGATGCCACCGGCAAAGTACCACATCCTAGTTATTTCCACACATTTTCTGTAAACTTTTTCTAAGATTAACAAGCTGTAATATAGCACGTGCACTGACCTTGGAAGCTGTCGGAAATCTCCTGTATAGTCTTCGTATTTATAAGTGACGACGTGCCAATCTGAATGATATGTTTTGATGCACTGATAGAAGATAAAACATAGCAAAAGTTTCCCTGCATTAGCATTATGTTTCTGCAAATGTAATCACATTAAGAATTGGAAATGATGTACTACAATTAATCTAACAAGGCACCAGAAAGGACACAGGGGTACTCATACACCATCATTCACTTGAAGATACATGGAAAAAAATGTAATTCCATAAAAAAACTGGCCCAGTCCCATTATTTCCCTTGACAATGCTTTTCAGTGATTTATATATTTGCACTGAGCTACTGAAGAGGGAATGTTCTACAGAACACTTAGATGTCAACAAATCAACAACCATTTAAGAATAGCATAATTCGTAGCTACAAACACAGACTGATAAAAAGGGAGATTGGAAAGCAGATCACAGATGTATCACAGTATCTAGTTAAAATTGTGCATTATAAATTATATTAAAATAGAACACAAGCCTTCTCCTAGGGGACATCACCACCAGCTGCCTTCCACAGGAGACACAAGGTCATCTCCTCACATTTGATACCAAGAGAAGTCCTTACAGAAATGGAAAATAGTATCTTGAACTAGGGTTCGTACCCATTTGACATATTGCCAGCAAGCTACCCACTAAACAAGTTAAAAGGGTCTTTAAAAAAACGAAAAGAAAGCAAGGTTCTCCAGCCTAATGTATGTTTGCGCCCAATGGGAAAATAAAAGAGGTAATCAACCTATATGCCGGATAACATTCTTTTTTCCAAACATACCATGTTCCCTTAGCAGCACTTTGAATAATGCTTTAAGCTTGGACCACCAATGACAAACTGCTGATTTGTTATAAACATTTTATATTTATTTTGAAATACCACTGAATGGCAACAAAGGTTCTTCCAGAAACATTTTGAGTATGTGCTTGTTCTGCCCATGTTTAGAGCAGATATCTCAGAAAAGCAATAGCAATAACAAGAATAGCCTTGTCAAAGAGCATTTATCCAAAGCCAAAAGTAGTGTGGCGCCTTCAACCTGATCTAGCAAACAAAAAAACACGTCTTTAAAGTCCAAATCTTAAAAACAGACGCGTAAGATAATAAACACTGCAACTCTGCACACAAACCAACTCCGAGGGAAAGGAAAGGTGGATGTTTAACAGTGCGTGTTACAATGTGTATTTTTATACAACTCCTGAAACGAATAGCAACACTATAACCCACCCAAAGTTAAAACTCACTGTTATCGCTGGGCCACATGCCAATTCAAAAGAATGACAGGAACAAAAGGTTATGGTTTCATAGTCTTTAGAACTAAATAGATTCTGGTCACCTGAATCAACAAGCTAACCTAATTCCAGAGACAGCATCTCATAAGACTTAAAATACAAAATCCATCGCTCATAGACAGCAGATCTTGGTTCAACTGCTACTAAGCTTTTAGTGACCAGTCAGTGTTAGATTCCATAGAATGCAATGCTCCTCATGTTTGACCCCCTGCAGTACAACAAATGCATGGTGAAGGGCAAAACATTGGAAGCTAGTGCAATGATAACGCGATCTAAAACATTTCAGCTCACCAAGTCTACCAAACATACTGGGAACTAAGGGCAATGAATTTCTCCTGAAAGGAGGACATTGTTGATCCGACGAGAAGACTTCTTCCAAATTCCATTACATTCACTATAAATTATAGATGGCCAGTTCATCCCTTCTTGAAAATACAAAATGAAGTCAGAGATTTTAAAAGTCCCCGTTCACTAGAAAATTCTAGGCTATCGGATCATACTCTATAAGAAAAAACCCACCCCTGCGTGTTTTTGGGAAGCTATCTTAGACAGGATAGATAAAGCAAACATACATTTTACAGATCAGCTATAAGTAAATATGTTAATGATAGCAGAGGATAATGGGAAAGAACTCAACTGCACATCAGCATTAAGTATATGCAGTATTTACTTTCCGTGTATTCACTTACCTCAGTGACAAACAGGCTCTGAGCTTCCTTCTCCGCATTTTCTGGGACAGTTGAGCAAATGTATCGGCCCTGCCGCCTTAGTGTTGCTATCTGTAATGTGGAAGGAAAATATATATAAAAAAAAAAAAACATTAATTATGGGAAGTGTTAGAGAAACAAGATATTTCATGTGTGGATATACTCTTGGTATAAGGTTGAAATTACCAAAATTAGAGGTTCAGCTGTAAGTCCATTGTGGTGGGATGCCCCACAAGCTTAGTTTGTAGACCCCCCCCTGCTTTGCAGCGTTGTACATGCCATTACAATAATCTAGAAAAAACGCCCATGAAATAGCAAGTGCTTCCAAAAGATCAACTACTTAAAGATTTATATATAAAACCAGACACACGGTTCATCGTCGCTTACATCTTTTGCATGTATAAAAAGCAAGAAACTTTAAGGAGAAACCTACTAATTTTCAGACACTAAAACCTTGAATGTAATACTAATTTAAGTGCATTCAACGGAATTCAGTGCTAATTAAAACCCTTAATTCTTAACAATTAAACAGTGAATATATATTACTGTATGAACAAGAGATTCTGCAATAAAACATTTTTCATGCATCATCTACTAAACAATCGTGGAAAGGAAGACTCCGCTATACAATTGTGTATTTTCCTTCAAGCTGTAAACAATATTGTAAATGCATTCATTGACTTGGACAAAATTAAGAACTTAGGAACACCGTGTATTTTATTATTTTGGAGGGGGCACACAATGATCAATAGACAGTATTGAATATGTAAAGAATTAACATATCATGGGATAGGCATAAGGGCAAGCTAGATATAGGATAAGGGCAGGTACTAAAGGAAAGTACTCAGAGGTTGGCCAGACTGGATGGGCCTACTGGTTCTTATCTGCCGTCACTTTCTAATGTTTCTATGTTTCATACAAAAATTAGATACACAAGTGACTTATAACATTAACAAATATAAGACATATTGGTGCAGAGGGAAAAGACGACCCTGCTCTTGTCCTCTTACAATCTATTAAGACTGAAGTGGAAGGCGAGCGACTACTTGGATGAGGCCGAATCATTGTTGGGAAAGCCACAAGCAGAGTTCAGTGGCTTGGTGATCTTGAAGCTGGTGGAAACAGGGGATAGCTAATTGCAGCAGGAGGTGAAAAAGGGAAAGGCAAGAGATGGAGAAAAAAACAAAGTAGTAAACGATAAGGCTCTAAAAGAGAGAGCTAGGAAAACAAAGACGTAAAAACAACCAGGTTATGCCAACGGGTGAAGATACTGCAGGTTCCACAATTTCACTTCGGTTTATGCTACCTGGTGACTTGTGAGTTGACACCGAATGGGACAACTACACTGTAAAAAACAAGGACCCTCAAATTTATAGGACTACAACACTAGGGACCAGATCAGTTGACTATACACAGATAGGAGGGCACAGCAAAAGATAACTGACTACAGAGAGACACGAAAGAAGTACCAAACAAAAGTATGTGGTAACTGAACTTTATGCTGCTTTCCACCAATATAAGTATTAATTGGGGCTGCAACAACTAATCTATAAAATTATTAATTGATAATGAATCGTTGCCAACAAACGTCATTATCGATTAGTTGAATCGATTTTATCGATTATAAGATAAGGGCAAATGCTTTGAAAATTACCCCTCGTTTTATAATCCCACCTCAAATAGAGGTTGGATAACAACACTAAGATCCACATCCCCCTGGAGCGCTGCAGGAGCACCAGCTGCCCCTACTAGACACCAAGGATTCTGGAGCACATGGGGTAAGTGGGGGGGGGGGGCAGAGTGGCATATCTTGGGGGGCATATCTGGGGAGGGCAGAGTGGCATATCTGGGGGCATGCGGCATATCTGGGAGGCAGTGTACAAGCCTGGGTTCAAATATTCATAACTGGGCGGGCAGGTTGGAAAATAGAAACAAGAAAAAACATTTTTCTCAAAGTTTATTTATTCTGCTGTTTGTTTTTAACATCCTGTTTGTTTATTAAATTATTTTAGATAAATGAAAAATGTACATTTATTTTTTTATCCGATTAATCAAAAAAATAATCGACTAATCCATTATGAAAATGATCGTAGTTGCAGCCCTAATCCCAATCTCATTCCTCCAACAAGAACTGCTAAAACATCCTAAATTACACCACCTTTTTTGTCCAACAAGTTCTTAGCTCAAGAAAGATACCACTATACATGTGATAAACCAAAAATATCAAATATACTAACCACAGATTTTTAAACAGACTGTCTTTATGAATAAAGAGCTGCCATCAAATACATTTTATGTCAAAATTTGCAATAGAGAACAGTATTTAAAATAGTGTAACAAATAATATATTAAGTGATTAAAGTGTCATGTAAATGCAGCATTTCATTTTCATACCATATTTCAGCTTCTCTGAACTGATTTACTAAAACTGTAACTCATGCTTCTTGATTTGTAATCATTGTAATTTATTTTGAGGATATTAGTCTACATTATGTGGCCAAAGCTCTCAGAACTGGCATATTAATTATTACTCTTGAAAGTATCTTTCCTCATCCAAGGCTTTACATAGAAAGAATAGGTGAAAAGAACTATATGACATAGAATAATCATACTATGCATTTGAACCGGCAGTCAGGAAATCCCATGACATGCGTAAGTTGAGTGATATAAATGAGTGCGTGTGTATATGATATATGCAGGGCTTGATAAATTTGGTTTGCATCTAGGAGTCATCCCAAAAATTTAAGACATTTTACATTTTTTACCAATCATTTTCTATAGTTGAGTATCTCCCTTCTCCTTTCTAAGGTGACGTTCCTCCATCATATGCTCACTTAATATTATACATATATATCATAATTTATAAAAATGCTAAATATAGCTATGTCTATACCAAGCAGTTTTGATTTTCTTTGGACCAGAGAAATACAAAATTAAGAACAAGCACAACAAATTGTAAGATCCTAACAAGTTAATTTATTATGAACTACAAGGGTTCAAACCACCTAACACTTAGAAGTGGTTGAGTTGTTTTATTGAGGACGTTGAAATCAAGGAAGAAATCGTCCCATGTGATGAGGAGGGCGAAGCTTGGGCCTCTGGATTCCAATTGGAGATGACATCCCAAATACAGTAGGACCGGTGGCTTCCACAGACACTGCAGGGAAACTAAAGGTTTTCTGCAGGAATTCACCAGGGCGACGGAGCTTCGGCCGCGGATATCCAGTGGGAGCTGGTCTCTCAAATATCGCAGGACCGATGGTTCTCTCCATGGCGGCTTTGGTTTCTTGCTCCTGATACAGAAGCCTTAGTTGTTCTTCCAGCCCCAAGTATGAGTTTGTCATGATCCTGAAATTCTTCTCTAAAGCTTGTAACTCCGCTTTTTTCTCATTCACCTCCTCATATAGTGAGCATGCCGCTTTGAACCATCTGGTCAGCTCCCTCTCTTTTGAGAGAAGGCGGGCATACACTCTGTCCGCTTCATTCCTCAGCTCTTCTGGATCCTCTTCGACTAGCTCAAAAAATAATTTCTGGACTATATCATGGCTGCTGCCTACCACGGTTCGGCACTGTGGACAAGTTTTTCTTGCAGCCGCATAAAACCATTGCTGCACGCACTCCTGGTGGAAAAGGTGTCCGCAGCAAAGGGCCGTCACATTGCAGGTGTTATTAAAAGTGACGCGACAAATACTGCACAGCGCCCGAATGGACATGGTTGTGCTTCACTTGTCTCGATACTGTCACCTCTACACTACAAGGAAGATGTCTACACGCATCTCTTTGATCCCTACTCTGAGTGTTCTAATGCTTGTGATGTCAGATAGCAACTGCTGTGTTTACCGTGACGGTGATGTAAACACTGCTCCTAAGACTCAATAGCATATTTTCTGCTTTTATTTTTATGTATTTATTACCTGTCTATAAAATAAAAACACTGAAATTGTCAGGCTTGTTGCAATGCAAATAATATTCAAAATTTGTAATCACTAATAGATGGTGCCATGATGATAACAACACCACTTCTATGTGATATCAGAACACAATTTAGACATTACCCAGCGAACATGGGAACATTAATGCATATGATAAACTGAGTAGTCCTCTAGAACATGCCTCTCTAGAACATTAAACCGCATCTTTAATATTAAAGTAGATAAACTGCAGCGCTCAATAATTTCTAACAAATATATCATAAAATGCTGTGCAGTATTCAATAAAATTAATATAACTAGTGTTTCAATGTACCACCAATGTGAAAAGTAAAAAACATACTTAAATTCAAATTGTGGATGATGTCTTCTGCGAGACAAACGAATTGGACAACCCAGTTTCATTTAACGTTTGTTAAAGTAGCAGAAAGCTCAATGTGATCTCCGCTGTTTATGGTATCCACAACCTCCAATAAAAGGATTCTGTTCGGTTCTGCGACAGCTTCTTCATGAGCATCAGCTCAGGACATACAGGAATCGAATGGAAGAGGAGATGTTGAGCTGATGCTCATGAAGAAACAGTCACAAAACCGTACGGAACCCAGCGAAACCCAAGCTCCAGCGAAACTGCCGGCCAGCAGCAGAGGTTTATCTACGCGCATCGCGCAGACGTTCACTGGCGACACCAAGGAGTCTGCAGCATATCAGGGGGCACAGTGGCATATCTGGGGTATAAGGCATATCAGAGGGCACTATGGAATATAGGGGTATAAGCCATATCAGAGGGCGCAGTGGCATATCTGGGAGGCAGTGTGGCAAGCCTGGGCTCAGATGAGCATAACGGGGGGAGGGGGTCAGATTGGGAAATAAAAACAAGAAATGCATTTTTTAAATGTACATTTATTTTTTTTATCCGATTAATCGGCCAACTAATCAATTACGAAAATAGTCGCAGCTCTAATTTAAATTAATATAATGGAAAAGCTAATACCTGGTGCACGTGTGTGTTTGTCAATGTTCGGTCTAAATCAATATATATATATATATATATTATATATTATATATATATATATATATCCCTAAAGATTCTACCTAACAGCTTCCTGGTTGACGTCTGTGCTTCTTGCATACACTTTATTGTTATTTGTAAGAGGAGACGGATGCGGACTCTTCCAATACCTTTGTACTCACAAGGGCCTGGCTTCCTGCTTCTAGGTCCACAGATTTTTTCTTAGATTGTAATCACTGCATCTTTAAACAAATATTTGGGATAAAAATAAATAGCAGGAAGCTTTCTTTGAGGAAATGGCTTAAGCAGATTTAAGAGAAGCCACTTACAAAGCTTTCATATTTTGCATGTTGGTTTTAATTGTTTTAAGTAATATAAATAAAATAAAAAACCAAAACAAATTTAGTGGAAAGGAATATATCGGTGTGGCAAAATAAAGATGGGTTCACGTTAGTACCATTTTTTGTGTACAGTCTAAGTACTGAAATAAGACTAATACTGAACATCTTTATTTTTCCTCACTTTGAAGAAAAAAGCGTTGGACATCTAGTGTTCAAGGTGATAGCAGAAATTTCCTTTCACCAATCGGAATCACTTGTGTCATTCGGAAACCTTCCTTATTCAGAAGAACAGAAAAAAGCGTATGAAGAAAGTTACTGTTCAGAGGTTTCTTTAATTCCACTCATCTTTTTAGGCAATGGGTTCTATTCTAGGGAGTATGACAGGACTGTATGCTCGTTAATAAGGAAATCGTTCCACTATAAGTCCGAATCCATTGTGTTCTGCAATCAACAAGCGATCGTCGGTGAGATCCTGATGTGAGAAAGCAGAATGATGTTCTTCTTTATATCCCACTTCTTGTTTCTCCATGCTGACAAGTCATTGCTTATGTAATATGTGTTACAGGGTAATAATCCAACATACCCTTCTTACAGTTTAACAATTACATAGTATCATATATTGCTTAAATTAGTTGTGGTAAAGAATGATTATCCAACATGCTCTTTTTACACCACAACAAATATTGTAATACATAGTATCATATATTGCATGCTACATAACTCTGTGGCCACACACAATGCCAAGACACGTGGCGAACTGTTAATGGGACTGGTAATGGGTACACTTGTACCCACTTTTCCATGGAGCCCGACAGTGATTGAATACCTGCCCCCCCCTCGATAATATATCTAGTTGGCAGCCTTAGACAGCATCATGCACTGTCTTACTGTCATGAAGTTCTCTCTCTTCTCCTAGTATCACTTTTAAAGAGGCTTGCTGAACCAATCAAGAATAATAAGCAACTTTACAATATGAAAGAGATAACATAATGGGGGTGGATATTTATGCATACGCTACAAACAAGAAGTTAAGACACCTTTTGCCCATGGCAAGGAAATAAGCTTTGTTTCGAACAAATACCTTAATTTAAACCCTCAACACAATCACATGGTTTTATTAGGATGCAGAACAGTAAAATACTGGATTAAGGAAAAGTGATTTACATTAATACCAGGGGTAGTAGAAGTATTATTAAACACTCATCAACACACCCCAGACAAGCCAGAAGGCTTGTTTTTCCCTCAGAAATCTCATGGTGCTTTCACAACCATGCATGTGCCTACCCAGAATCCCTTGCGGTTGTGAAAGCACCATGAGATTTCTGAAGGAAAAAACAAGCCTTCTGGCTTGTCTGGTGTGTGTAGATGATTGTTTAATAATACTTCTACTACCCCTTAAATTTAAGTGGAAGGGTTTCCATCACCTTTTACCCGCCATAACTTATTTAACATTAATACCAGAAAATATTTAAATGGAAAAACGTTTATGCACCACATATTTGCAGTGGAGTTGTGTCTCAGCTTCTTGACATACATTATAATGAGCTAAACCTCATGAGAATGTGCTGGCCCTGTACAATTTATATTTAAATCACCGATTTCTTCAGTGAAGTTGCGCATTAAATCATGCTGAGCCCTTTTTGCTAGAGCAACTTGCTGTTTTTGGTCCTTAGTTTTTTTTTTAAAAAAACAAAAGACAAAAAAAAAAAAAA
>VKOC01017331.1:0-13021 GCA_009364415.1 Spea multiplicata
TTCATCTGAAAGGAATGAGCAGGGAATGAAATTGTTTGGCCCATTTGCACATGTCTAGAACGAACACTATTTTTTCCTCAATGCGGTAGTTATTGTTTGTCTATGGAGTACCTAGCAAATGAACAGGAAACCTTACATGAAGCTTTTTTTTTTTTGTTTTACCTTGTGTAATTTACAGGCAATATACCTATTGTTAGCTATAGTTGTGCATTTCCTTTCCTAGCTGGACTTTGGACACTAAGGAGATTAAGGAGGTTATGTTCAGAGTATGCTATGTGAAGCAGAAATGAATGGGTAGTTAAGAATCATTTTGCTGTAGTGCCCATGATTGCAGGGGGCCCCCCACTTGCTTGCTGGAGGAAAATGTGCGTATATGCCTGCACACCATGAATGCAGTACTTGTTGTGCGAGATGATATGGGGGCCCTCTTAGTGCATGGGACCCATCTCTTGCAGCAGAGGTATTGTTTTCCTTTTTTTAGTCTGATTGAAAGGAAATGGCAGGCCTGAGTCTGCAGCCACAGAAGCAGATAATCAATGCACACAGGAAATTGAATCCAAGTATATGGAAATACATGTGCACGGTGCACGCGTATGTATAAATATGTGGGGATGTTTTTTTACATGATACATATGATTATAGTTGGTGAACGAGCAAAGCCGTTTTAAAATAATTCTTAATAAAAAGCTTATTGTGTGTTTTTATTTCATACAGGACGCCTAGGGTTTTTTCTGTTTGTTTGTTTTTTTGTTTAGAGGTAGCACAATATTTGGACACCATTCATCTTGCGAGCAGCGAGGTTGGGGAGCACAGCCCTCCATCACAGGCGTTTTGGGTAAGGTGGGTGACTGTCATTGGCTTCAATCCTACCCACTTTTAGAGACTGACCACACCCACATCTCTTATCATACCCCCAAACACATAAAGGGTTGCTATGGTGATTGCACATAGTTTAAGACTATCTCAGAACTGAACTTAATGCATTAATCTCATTTGTTGCCTAATTTTAAAAATTGTCCATATACCGTATAGCTATTGAACTAGTGTCTTGAGAGTGCAAGAACAGTTTGTTAATTCGAGGTATATGGCTATACTGTGTCTGATCTGTGAAACACAAAGATTGTTTGTGCTTGAGTGATAATGAAAAAATAATTGCTATAATGGGGAATGAAAGGGAAGAGTTGTTTTTAATGTGACAGCAAACATTTGAAAGGACTGCCCAGCTATAGAACTTCTCTGGCAAGAAGGGCTATAACTACACTACACAATGCATAGTTGATTAATGAGATGGATCCTCTCCATTTCCACACTAACTATGCATTATTGCACACAAGAGGAACTCTCTGATATGACCTGGTGACTGGAGGAACAAGAAATAAAAGGGCGGTCTCTGAGGGTAGCCCCCATTTGAAAGGAGCCGTTCTTCCTCAGTTCAGCCACAGCTCCTTTCTGCCTCCTATAAGAGAGGGACAGGTCTGGGAACCAGTCCTGGGAAGACCCAGTTGCACTTCTTATTGGTGTGGAGCTTTTTAATGGATAGTAAGGTCAAGCAGCCGAGATCTATCCATTACTGGGTTTGTGCATATTCCAATCTCTGAGTACTCTCTGGATTTTCCACAGTACTGAGGTTAAACAACTGACTAGAATGACATAACCATCCTGTGAACTGCCCTTCCGTTTCTGGCCACTCCAATGCCCTGTAATGTATTAACGGCTAGACACCAGTGTTATTCCCGTATAAAAGTGAGCTCTGGGTCAATATAGCTGTGAAATACTCAATGTATCATCTCCTCTAAGCTTGTCCTTCCTAAGTGGCAAAACGTAAAAGTGCTCCCTTTGTTAAAAGTAAAGTAAATCATAATTGGATGAAGTAAATGTGTAATGTAAGCTTTCTTGAAAAGATGCAGATTAGAAGTTCTGCTGGTCGTGGTCAGTCTCGTCTGTCCAAAGGGAGGAAAAAACCGCAATTTCTAAAGCACAGATTCTTAGGGATTTGGGGTATTGCAATGAATTTGCATAGAGAAGGAACAGAGTGAAAATATCATTTTTATGCTTTTGAAACACTGGTAAATAGAGAAGTCATGAATGTTTCAGTAATCTGCAATGCTAAATACTACTATTTTCTCTAAAATTAGTTCTTTCATGTAGCTGCGCTCTGTTTCTTAGCTTTATTTGGGAGCTATGCATATTTTACACATAAAATAACAGTTCCATGCTTCCTCTGAGATGTATTTTAGCAGCTTGAAAACAAAGGATATCTGTACCAAGGCCAGAAATCTGCAGCATTTGCAGAATGTTAACAGACAAGAGTTAGGAGTCTCCGAGGAGTCATGATATTTCTTCTTAAGGCCATGGAGCAAAGTGTTAACCCATTCGCAACAAGAAACAACATAATTAAAAAAACACTAAAATAATCCCATTGCTAGAAGGCTACAGTATAATTTGTTTGGTCTTCACTCAAATCCCCATCGCTTTCCCGTTTTGTAACACACACATATACAGTATAAATATATATATATATATTTATTCAATGACACTTCTCACTTAAATGAAAAAAATAGGGGCATTGTTTTGATGTTAGAGGTGTAAAATTATTATCGTGGTGCATTTTTTGCGTAGCATACCTATGTAGGTTGTTGCGTTACCAGGTGTTGTGTAGTGCAATTCTACAGAGTAATCAATTTAAAATGAAGGTTAATACAATACAGTATGATAATGCACAACATGTGGACATCATTCATGTTGTGAGCAGCGAGGAGAATGGGCAGGTTGGGGAGGTTGTAAGCACAGACCTCCATCATAGGCATTTTGGGTAAGGTGGGTGACTGCCATGGTATTCAATCCCGCCCACTTTTAGAGACTGACTACACCCACATATGATCAGGGTATAAAATTGAATGTTTTGGAGAAATCTAGAGAATCTCAACAAGGACATTGAGGTTCCTGCAGATGATCTATATGGTTTTTTCTGTGTTTCTCCTAGTTTATTTTTACAAACTGTGTCATATACTGTGTCTAAAGTGTTATCACCTATGTACATAACCATTGTCATGGCCATGTTCCAAACATCACCCCACCTTATGATCAGATCAAGGGCCAACTTAGAGTTAGTGGCACCTGGGTGCAGTATTTCTTCGACACAATCCCCATAACTAAACAAGAATACATAATAACACACAAACTCGCTCTAACATCCACTCAGTGTAACACGATACACACATTCTTTCTCCTGCTTTTCATCTCCATCTTGTAGGATTCCATCTGGATTTGAGAAATTGATGAATCCATTCACACACACAACAATGTCCTGCATACCTGGAGGTTTTCTTTGGGTGTTAGTACTAGAGTACTGATGCAGGATAGAACACAAAGACTTCCAAAACCTAAAAATCTGCCTCCCACAAGCCCTAGAGATGTCATCATCAGGCTCCACTTTTACCAGGCAAAATAAAAAATTATGACAGCCACAAGGAATAAGGAAGCTACAGTAAGCTCGCCATTTTCGCAGATCTTTTGACACACACTCTCGCTGTGGCAACTAGTGCGTAAACTACACGAAAAGGAGCTCTCCTCAAATATCTCCCATTTACTATTCAATAAGGGTGAGATAATACATTACCCCAAATAAATCTCTAACCATTTTGCATCCTTTTACTCTGAATCATATAACTTGCAGGCTGACCCCAACATTCCCTTTCCCAATGTAGCAGACATCCAATGTTTTCTAACAGTATTACTCAGCTTACTGTCCCTCATTTACTGGTCACTCAATTTCTAAGCCCAATAAATTAAGAAAACCAAAAAATTGCTATGCACTCCCTCAAGCAGCATAATTCACAGGTTTAGAAATGGTTATTACTCAACTTTTAAAGATATACTGATACCACAGCTAGCCAAGTTGTTCAACCATATTTTTCAAATGGGTGAGGTCCCCAGAGAAATGCTGGAGGCTACTATTGTTAGAATCCCGAAACCTGGAAAAACATCTTCCTGTGCCAATTATAAACCCATTTTGCTCCTAAACACCAATGTCAAATTGTAAATGAAAGTTTTAGCTAATAGACTCAACTAAATCCCAGTGGGATTTGTTTCCAATAGCGAAATTTCTGCTAATACTAGAAAAATTATTGAACTCATTTCTTTTGCCAATACAATGAGCCCCCAGCGGCTTCTCCTCTCCCCATGCTGGAAAGCCATTCAATTGCCTTAATTGGATGTACTTGTATGAAACCCTAGCTCTAGGGTTGTATAAGCCCTAGAGCCTCTGGTGATCAAAATCAAAGCCAACCGACTTATTTTTGGACTAGCAATTAATGACTGTACATATACACTAAATCTTTTTGAAGATGATATCCTCCACACCTTATCAAACCCAACACAATCTCTTCCTTCTCTCATATACCCTTTAAGCTCCTATCGATCAATCTCCTATTACTATAACAACTGCAAAATTCAAGCTTTACCAATCAATATCCCACAAAATACAACTGATTCACTCAAACAACTCTCTTTCAAGTGGAAAAGGGATTCCTTAACATATCTTGGCATACAACCAAGATAAATCCTATTATACCCTTTTAAGGCAAATTATGGAATGATTTGGCTGCTTGTGAAACAATACTTGCAAACTTGGATGAAATTTGAAATATCTTGGTTAGACCGCATCACAGTAGCTTAAATGGCAGCCCTGTCCTGACTAATGTACCTTTCTGTACATTACCTCTACATATTCCTGTAAAGACTCTCAAGCAATACTGACCTGTTTTAACTACCTCTTTTGGCAAGGGAAGAGACCTTAAATAGCTATCCTAAAATTACCCAAGAGAGAGGGAGGGTTCACAGCCCCGAAAAACTATATTATATAGCCACTGCCACAGCACAGCTAATCAGCACACAAGGCTCAAGAAAAACCTCTATGGGTGGAGCTGGGATCTCTTTTTTGAGCCTCATACCAACTCTTGGAATTGATTTGGGACCCTTCTATAATCCAACCTAAAAATAATAACTTCCACTACAGCTTGGTCTCTCAAGAATTGGAGAAATACGGTAATATGTTGAAAACCATACCCTTTTCAAACACCCACTCGTATGCGCCAGTCAAGATGTTTTCTCCTAACCTCAGATCTCAATCCAGTAGAAATCTGGAAATCTTAAGGCATTCTTATAGTTGGTCAGCTTCTTGAAGGCATGACAATAAAAGCATTTCCTTCCTGTTAGAATATTCTTTGTCTTGAATAATCTAATCTTCTCCGGTGATCAAACAGCAATGACCACAGCAATTCCACAGCTTCAATGTCTATTAATTAGGTTTATTAGATAACAAATTATCAATTCATACAATACCAATGCTGGAACAAATGTTGATAAAAGGTATTGTAGGCTCAGTATCTTGGTGAGATGTAGATGAGAGCGTGGAAAGAGCGTGGAAAGAGACCATGTGCTTGTAGTCATGCCAATTTATACCCCTTTACACTTGGTTAGGGTATACGTAAAGGAATCCTATTGGAACAGTAATATGATACACCAGCATCCCACAGAAGACCCTCTAAGCTACGTCACTTAACTGATACCATATGTTCCTAGCACTCAAGTTACATTTAGGCCTAAAATGTGCAGAACAAAATAAAAGTATAAAAATGATTTCTTACACTTCCCTTCAAGAATTATTTCACTTTCCTGTCAAATGATCTATTCATTTACCTAAGAATTATAAATATTATAGTAAGAATACTCCAAAGGGACAATATTCTACACATTTCTAAACTTGATCACTTCCTAAAAGATACATCTGGAACCAAGCAAGCTATATCCTATTGCTATGAGTCTTTCATTACCCACAGTTAACCCAACAAGCTTCCATACATGATTCAATGGGAAAAATAACTTAAAGCAGAATTCTCCAAGCATTAACAAAATATATATGGGTATCTAGATGCAGTAAACACATTGAGACTGACTGCATTTTTTTAACTTGTACCTGGTTCCCTTTAAGTTGGCAACCATATACTACTATGCAATAGTAACATAGGTACTATGAACCACATTTGGTGGCACCGCACTATTCTGCTCCCGTTCTAGAATTCTGTTTTAGAGCTAATCAACATTTTTGTTGGGCTCCTATCTTCAACCTTCAATTCCAACTGCCCTACTTGACATGAGAGAGTTTTAAATAAAAAAAAACTAAAAAAAAACAAAACAAAATAAAAAATGCTTTATTGCCAGACACTGGGAATCAATCAACGTTCAAACCCTGGGACACGACAGAAGGAAGTTGATTTTCGTAGGAACATAGAATTTGAGGGCAGCTAAGAACCATTCAGCCCATCTAGTCTACCCATTTTTCCTGATGTAAGGGGTTTACATCCCTATCAGTTTTTGGTCAGGTCTTATAGTGAGCAAAGCTTTATGTCTATCCATCTGGACAGATGGCCTATGTGTTTATTGCTGTGAACATATAACATCAAAGAAATTACAAAAAGAGTTGACAGGGAGGCTGTTAAAAGCAGGGAATTTGAACATGACAGGTTGGCGATGAATTGCATTATTTAAAGCACAGCAGGTCTAGCATGCTGTTGATTTCAGTCAGGCATCTACAAGTAATGTAGACTAGTCAATGCAATAATAATAATAATAATAATTATAATGATGCTGTGAAAGGGCACCTTTAAGATTTACTATAATTATCCCAGTAATAATTATGGAATATTTGACTAAAATGGTAAAATATGCCACAATATACACACATATAACACTGTATTTACCTTGTATATAGTCATATCATAGCAACCACTGCAATGGTCTGTTTAGCAGGGAGATTCTATTGGTTGATATGGTGACATGACCACTTTGCAAATTAGCACTTTTTAAATATAACTTCAATCAAACTAAAAGGGTTTGTGAGAGTCATAAGTAGCAACTGAAAAGGCAACATTTAATTTTAGATTTAATGTCTTACTATTTTGAAAAGCAATAATTAAAAACATTGTTTTAACAAATAAATAAATAGTGTTGGCTGTCAGATAAATATTGCATTTATTACTGATTACCTTGACATTGGGTTGGAGACAGATAAGAAAATGTCAAACACAGGCAATATAAGTGTCAATCTGCCAGTTGCTTGGGGTATACTGGTACATCCCAACCACTACACCCCAACCACCAAATACCATCTTAATGTGAGATGACTGATGGACACATATGCAAATATGGTTATAAATATGCTCATTAATGGATCTTAACAAAAAGGAGCATGACTATATAATCATATCTTGTTAACATTTTTAAGAGAAATTCAAAAGAAAAAAGGCTCTCTGCCAAATCAAAAGGTCGCTTCTCTCTTTTAATATTCCTGGATCTCTCTGTTGCTTTTGATACCATCGATCAGCACCTTCTGCTTAACTCACTGTCTTCCACCGGTATACAAGATATCACTCACTCCTGAATTTCATCATATATGTCTACATGTCAGCTCGTAGCAAGACATCTTCCCCTTTTATACTTTCTGTTGGATTAGTTCTTTGTCTCTCTTTACACTTTATCTTTTGGAAAACAAATAAATTAATTTGGCCTACGGTATCATCTATATGCAGATGATACTAAAAACTACCTCTCTTCCCTTGATCTATCTTCTTATCTCATGTCCCATATTACCAACTGCTTGTCTGCTATTTCCTCATGGATGTCACAACGCTAATTAAAACTTTAAAACTCAACTCATTTTCCTTCCATTTTCGTCACAATACCCTAATGGGGTATTTCAAGTCCAAGTGGCAGGATCTAGCAAAGAAAATTAATACGTGGGATTAAGCAGAGGTTTGAGTCGAAGATGACCCCAAGGCATCGAACCTGGTTAGTGGCGAAATAGTCGTGTTGTTAATGGAAATAGAAAATTCCACAACCAAGAAGCCAGAAAAACCCTAGTCCATTCCCTTATAATTTCCCACCTCAAATATTGCAACATGCTTCTGGTGGGCATTCCTCTATCTCAACTCTCTCCTGTGCAATCTATCCAAAATGCTGCAGCTAGGCTTATCATCCCTATGCACTGCTTCGTGAACCTTTCACTTCCGCCCTGTTACCATAAAAATGGAATTTAAATTCATGTACTAACATATAAATCCCTCCATAATACCGGCCCACCACATATGTCTGCCTTCATAACACAAGACTTCCCTACTTGATCTTGACATTCTTCTCATGGGCTAGGCATTTCCTCCTTACTTATCACCTTTTCCTGCTTACAAGGCTTCACTTCTGCTGCCCCATACCACCTGACCTCTCTATATTACATCCTTTGTAATACCTCTATTGTAAGAAGTGCTGCATAAATTGTTGGTGCTATATGATTTATTATTATACTTATATTTAAAGCGCCGACAGATTCCGCAGCGCTGTACAAGATGAAAATGTTACAGATAACGACAAGAACCATACAGCAAATGACATACAGATACAAGAGGAGTGAAGGGCCCTGTTCCCGCAGGAACTTACAATCTTACAATAAAAGATGATGATAATAATAATAGGATCAAAACATCAGAGTGAAAAGCAAATACAATGAAGGGAATTGCTGATCAAAAGTATATGGTCATTATGTATAGTGTGACTATACCAATAGTGTGCCTGCAAAAGTATCCTTATTCAGGAAAGGAAAAAACATGCAGATTGTTGTACCTACCGTGTCCGCCGCGGTCCCACGACGGTCGTCTACAGGTGGGTGGCCCTTGCGCGATGACGCGCACGTGTGCTCTCCGTGTGACGTGCGCCATGCGAACCGCCGTGGCACATCCACGATGCACCAACGGTAGTCACGAGCTGCTGCGGCTTGTCCACAGCTACTCGCTCATAACCCTGCGAGTGCTGCGGACACGCTCGCGGTGTGCGACCACTCCGACATCTGCCAGTGTGGTACACCCGCGAGGCTCGCGGGTATAGCACGCACAGATGCTATTTTTGTTATCATGCCAATGCCATTAGCGTGCAAATGCAATGACGTCACCCCGCTTTCCATTAGTTGTTTCTCCATTTTCCCACCAGCTGCCCTATTTAAATCAGCTTCCACAGTCATTCAGTGCCCGTTCAGAGAGTTACTTGTGTGTTCGCTCTGGGTTCCCGTTTATCCTATTTTCCCGTTGCTTGTTGATCCGCTGATCCTGTACTGCCTTGGACTTCCTACCTAGCTCTCCGTTCTGTGACGTCACTACCATTTCTGCATTGTGGGTGCATCATCCTGTGTTGTCCTAGGTCCCGTATAACACAGATTGTGCTGAACATATTGTACTGGGTGCTTTTTGGAGTAGTTAAGTTCAGTGGTAAATATTTGAGGTGCAGATTAGATTGCACACATGTATTATTACAGCACACAGCTGTATTATCTGCACACCATTGTCTGTTGTATTTCACATGATATTAGTATAAACGTAACAATTCATTTGACATACACTAACTCTGCTGTGTTGTACAAGTCATTCATTCTCCAGATAACATTCTATGATTTAGTGGTGACCCTCTGGCTCAGAAATATTTCATCCTAAAATATATGTCTTTACATGAAGGCTATTTTCTTGGTTTTAACATTGTTTGAAAAGGTCATTAAACCCAAATGTCACAACTCTTCTGGATGATCATTAATCTAAATGTATAACTAGGATTTACAAGTAATGTAAAGGGGATGAAATGACCAAAAGCAAGCAGAAGCCTTGGCATTTTATGTGTCAAACTCTATGAATTATTAATAGCCTTAAATATTTATTGTTCTCAGTAGGCTATAGTTTCAGGATGGAATTCAGTGCTGTTTTGGTGGAAAAACACAAGGAAAAGTTTTCTTTAATTTTATCATAATTAATGAAAAACGTATAGTGTCAAGTGGGCTCATGATCAAACATTCTTAAAAACTCATATACTTTTTTAATTAGCAAAATTGCACAATAAACCCAGAAGATGTCTTTTTTCAGTATAAACAAATACTCTTTGAGATTTTGTATCATCACATTTCCCCTATGGCGACATATCAGAGCAAATTGGATCACTCCTATTACTACCAGAGGTTTATTGTTTGCACAAGTAAATCTGATAGAATACCGATTGTTCCCATCTGGGGGTTATTCACTAGAGGAAATTGGCAGAGGAGTTTGCAGGAGACATTTCAACTTCCCCACTTCACTATTCATTATGAAGGGCCAACAATGGCACGTTTCTCCAGCATGGAAGACTTTGTTAGCCTTGTATAATGCATTATTAATTGCATGAGCAGACGATATAAAAAAGCAAATAGATCAGTGATTTCCTTTTCACAGAGCCAACCAAGTTCTTCCTGTGGCAAAAGCTCATTGGGATGGGACCCTTATCTTTATTTAAGGATGCTTATTGGAAATGCTTGAGAACCAGAGTTCAGAAATTTTGGTATAGGGTAAAAATATAATGACAGCGGCTATATTGAAATGGTTGCTTCCCGGGAAGAAACGTATTTATGTGCATCGCCAAGTAAATAGCTAATGTGTATTACATTATTATCATTTCAGTAATAACAATAATATCTACAATAACAATGCCATCCACATCTGTAAATATGTATCATTTTCATATACAATGTTCACAGAAGCGTTCGCCATGAATACCGATGTATCGCAATGCGTATAATGTAATAAATAAAGCCTCTGTTCCCCTGTGAACTCTTTTCTAAGCTGCATGCAAAATGGATCAGATGTAAAAGGAAGATAGGAGGCTGGATTTAATGCCCAAAGCCAGTGGGGAACATTGCTGATGGATAGTACATTTTATATATGCATTAAACACATAAGGTAATAGACAAACTGTATATTTCATATTATTAAAAAAAATGTACCAGAAACCATGTGCCTAAAATTAACCCCTTATAATAACAAAGGTTATTTTATGGTTGAGGATTGCAAGCATTTTTTTTTTAAAAAAATCTTAATTTCCATTTTGTGTACCCCCACAAATTATATATTTTTTTCCAAGATAAGTAGGATTTTATTTCCAACCATGGCCATATAGATGAACTATGATTTAGAATGGAAAATATATTTTTTTTTTTTATTCACAACCACAATCATTATTGCCTAATTTACATCTGTCACCCTTAACAATTAATTAATAAGCATGTATATCACCCTTTCGCAGTTTTAATCTGAAGTATATAGATACCATGGACTGATTACATTCAAGCCTGATTATAGTTGTTTTGCTTGTCAAAATGGCCTTATAGACCTCATATTTTTTTCTAGCAACACATTTTTCAACCTCACATATTTCAATTTCATTAGCAGAGATGGTAACATTAGCTTTAATGGAAATAATGCTTGTATCCATTTAGCAAAAATTGATTTTCAAAAACACGTCTGCATAACTGGGAAACTTAATTGTGTATGGCGTATGGTTCTGTAAGCCGTGGAACGTTATATCATTAATAATACATAGTCCTAGGTAGCATTCAGTGACACTGTATAACAAAAACATACATTTTCAGTGGTTCTAACCTTTTGCTAAGGTTAACAACCATTATTTTACCATTAGTTGTGAAAAAAGGCAGTTAGGGTGTTTTTAGCACAATCTTCTCCTGGAATGACTTGAATTAAAAGACAAAAATAAGGCTGAACGTGGCCAGTGCACATTGAAGTACAGCTGTGTAAACACAGAAAAAAAGCACACTTGCGGAATTCAATCTAAAATGATTTCACATATTTCAAAAGTATGGTCTATTTCAGAGGACACACATATATTTATTTTTAAGAAGGAATACTGTGCAATTGTAAGTGAACCCTGCGTGAACCAGTTTTATTCTCTATTCCCTTATGGATAAAGACATTGCTTTTATGTTTCAGTAAGAATATTTGATAGAAATCTAAAATAGATACAAGTTTCTCTAGAGGGAACCTTAACAAATTTTGCAAAATCAAAAGAAACTTTGGTTTCTAAAGATTTTAATGCCACCATTCAGCAATTGTATTTTTGTTTGTTATTGTTGTTTTTATCGGTATTAAATGTAACCCCTGGGGAAAAAAAATACCCAAAATATAGTCATTAACTTTAGCCTATATGCCCCGGATCTACTTTGGATGCTACAGGGCAAGGTGTTTTTTTTGCCATGGTGGGCTTATAGCTGCAATAGTGGTCCCAGGTATCAAAAACACCCAATAAAACTATGTTGCTGAAAAAAAACACAACCTATGGTTTCTTAGTAGGACCATTTCGACACTTTCACTGATATCCTCTCCCCTGATTGGAGGATCAGACAGAGGATGTAATTGCTGCAATTTTGGTGGAATTTCTTGCTGGGTTATGTCTGTGGAAATGTGGACAAAGATAGCAGATTGAAGAAAGAAGAGAAGGGAGAAGATAAAACATTGAAGATGAAGAAGATGTGGAACCAGAAGTGGTCTTCAGAAATGCAAGTGGTCGGCAGAGAAAGTAGGGAAACATTTAGACAGCGAGAGGGAACAAAAGCGTGAGAGTGAGAATGTGGGCATCGGGCAATGAATTTTGTTCCTGAATTAAAAGCGCCCCCAAATATTCAGTTGAACCGAATGGGCAGGGAACAAAATTTGTCCAAATAATTTTTGGTCCATTTGCATGCGTCCAATATATATATATATATATATATATGGCTATATATGCTGTATATATACATATATATATATATATATATCGCAAGATCACTGCAGGCATCACGAAGGTCATGGGAGGACAGGAAATCTCCTGCAGGGTCTGTATAGACCCTGCTGGGATATTCAATCGCTCCAATGAGGCACTGATCAGTCTGTGGGGACATAGAGATCACAGTGTGATCGGTGCAGGGGGAATTACAGGGAGGAGAGTGAGAAATCATGTTGAAACACAAATCAACACAAAAAACACAAAATCACTAAAATAAGACAAATAATAATTTAAAAACCCAATAAAGTGAGCTAAGTGATGTCATCACTCGCACTAGCAACATGTTGAAGAGGTCCCTAAAAGGACCTCTAACCATACTGCATTAACAGTGCAAATTTTTTAAAAA
>VKOC01017332.1:0-76555 GCA_009364415.1 Spea multiplicata
TGAGCGCCGGAAGTGACGTCAATTTCTGGCACTCAGCATTACAAGCCGGCACCGTGGCAGAGCAGGGAGACTCGCCGCAGGACTGTTTAAAGGTAAGCAGGGGGGGCTTCATTTTAAACTTCGCCCCAGGCGGCATTAAGTCTTGGGCCGGCCCTGTGTATTATACAGTTTGTTGACTTTCAACAAATTAAATTATGCATTACATAGGCCTATCCAAGCTCCTCTTACAGCTGAAGCAGGGTTGGACCCTCACAATGCATAGTGGAATCAGCAGGTTGAAATGGCAACCGACTCACTCCTTGTATAGTGAATAAACCTGGATGTAGTGCTTCCTCGACCAAAGCACATCAAGCACTGTTTGGGGGGTTACCATGAGGATTGAATGAATAAGAGGATTCTGGCTTCATTTATCTACCTCTTTAAATTCCCAGTCCAGCTTTGGTAGAACACCTTGGTTTTACCCGTATAATGCATAATAAATCGATTAGGGTTCTTGAAACCTACTTTACTGATTCAACAATGCATTCAGCAGGTCTAATTCTATGAAGGAGAAACCTCTCAGGGATGGCGAGTCAAAAAACTTGCCTACAACCAAGAAATCCAGCTATAAACTTCAGCATTAGTGAATAAACAGAAATGTACGGTGCGGACCGAGGCAGGGTGGATTGGTAGAGGCTAAAAAGTCTTTAATTTTCCAGAAATACACAAGTAATTATTCAGCCACTTGTTTGCACAGGAAGTTTAACTTCATATTTCGATCTCTCCCGGGCTCTCCAAAACAAGCTATATAAAAACAAACGCAAATGGTGTTTTTTATGCAGCTGTAGCCCAAATGACTGTACCAGATGCAAAAGTCAATTTGACATGTTTAGTTACTGCAAACCTGCTGGAAATGAACAGAGATCTATTAAACTCCAAAACTGTGATACGATGAACATCTTGGCTCGTTCTGCTTGGTACTAAATGGAGCTGCATCTGTACATCTATTCCCTCCATTATCTTTCCAGAAAACGGTATCAGCGCATACCTCCCAAGTGTCCTGTCCTCCGCCATTTTCGGGTATTACGGGGCTGTCCTGGTTTTGCGTCCAGCAGGGATCATGGGTGAGTTTGGGGAGAATCTCTGATCTCGCTCGGTCGGCCCATTGAGCCGTGAAATGGATAGAGGTCTGTGCCGTTGCGACGTAAACCTCTATCGCAGCTCCCACATGGCCTTCTCACCCAAATACCAGGATCACAATCACCGCTTTAATAAAATGTCTCAGAATTAAGGATTGCGCATGCTGAAAACTGGGGGCAGATGAGCCACTTGTTTAAACAAATTGCAAGCAAATAAATGAAGTTTAAATAATTATTAGAAGACAATCATCAAAATCAATTACTTTGCATACCCAACCCTAGTGGAATCAGAGTATTTTTAATTTGAGGTTCTATATTACAAAATGATACCAGTGTAACGTTTGGAATAGTCTTATCTCCATAGCAACCAACTGCTCTTTAAACTTCTTTGCACTAAAACATTTTTTTTTACACATTATTTTTTTATATACAATTTTTAAATATTATTAAGACGAGGCTCCCTTTATTCATTTATTTTTTTTCTGGAAATACTAGATTAGATGGTAGTGTCCTGATCCGCACAGATCTAAAAACCGTACAAATGGATTCAGTTATATGTAGCTACCCAGCATAATGACCTTTTGCACTAAGCAAAGATTGATCTAAAATAAATATTAAATGCCATTTTTTTTTTCGGGAAGAATTGAAATATGCCATCACACAAGCTGATTTCTATTTGCTTTTGACAGCAGAGATGTAGTATGAAAATATAAAAGAATCTGTTGCATCCATTAAATGAAAAGAAATTGATGTTATAAAAGCATTGCTGTCTCTCAAATAAAAAGAAATAGGGCGAGAAACATTTGTAAGGCTGTAGTCTGGCCACTCCAATGCCATTTACAACGTTCTGAAAGGAAAAGGTATATTCCGATATAGTATGTTAAATACACCTCCACAGCTAATCAGGTGATATGGATGTGTTAATACTAGTGCTTTGAATTACACATATATGTTTACTTGTAGAACCCATTTAATAAAGGAGATTGGGTCGGAAATACATTATTTCCCCCAATCTACCAAATGGATTAAAATATTTAAAACATGTCTAATCTTATATATATATTAATGTATGGAATATGTAAAACCCAAGTATAGGCATGCTTGGTTTACCTCTACAGAATGTGATCCATATATTTCCCACCATTGGTTAAATAAAAATAGCCCTCATTAAAGAAAAGTGCTTAATAAATTAGCCATGAGGTAAGGTAGAGTTACTCATAGCTTAAAGGGTTAGCATGAACACAAACTGGAGAATTACAGATTATATGAGCTATTAACATGCAATCCAAGGGAATTTGGTAAACTGGCCCAGCAAACTATGCCTTTCACATACAAAAAATGTACAGTGGACATAAAATGGATAGGCAACTCTTCAAGCCATGATGGGCTAACTTTCCCCTTCAGTAGAGGAGAGGCATGAGCTAGAGCCAAGCTGGCTGAAAAACATTTAACTCTTTTAATCTTAGGCACTTTCACAGGTCTTACAGTACTTGGCTTGGGCATTGCTTGGTCAGTGTTGGCTTAATATAAGAGTATTTCTTCCAATACTAAGAATGTAATGTAATCTAAAAGCCTGAGTTATTATTATTATTATTATCTTTTATTTATATAGCGCCAATAGTTTACACAGCGCTTAATACAATACATAAATTCAAGGGATATGACAAGACAAAATTGACAGACTAAGACAAACGATACATTTGGTGGAGAGAGCCCTGCTCGCAAGCTTACAATCAAGAGGGAAAATGGGGTGACAAACATAAGGCACAGAGAAAGGGTGAGAGGTAGTATGGTGGGTGTATTGATGACAAGGATGTTCTAGCAGCTAAGATGGTGCAGCTTCTCTGAAGAAGTGGGTTTTTAGATGTTTCTTGAATGTCGGGAGGGAGGGTGAATGCTGAAGGTTCCTTGGGAGCAGATTCCAGAGATATGGGGCAGCTCGAGTGAAATCTTGTAGACGGGAAAAGGAAGAGGTGACGAGTGAGGAGGAGAGCCTTAGCCCATGGGAGGAATGTAGGGATCGAGTAGGAGAGTATTTGCTAATGAGGTCAGAAATGTACAGAGGAGCAGTATTATGGATGGCCTTATATGCCAGTACCAGGATCTTAAATTTAATTCTGAAGGTAATCGGGAGCCAGTGGAGGGTTTCACAGAGGGGGAAGCAGAAGAGGAGCGACGTGCAAGGAAGATGAGCCTAGCAGCGGCATTTAGGATAGACTGTAGAGGAGAGAGTCGAGACAGTGGAATGCCAACCAGAAGAGTGTTGCAGTAGTCTAGACGGGAAATGATAAGTGAATGAACCAGAGTTTTTGTGGATTCTTGGGTGAGGAATGGGATATTCCTCTAATATAAGTATATATAAAGTATGGCAACTTTAGTCAGCAAGCAATGAAGTGTACGCTATTTTGGAGTCCAGAAGAGTGGACAATAATGTCAAGAACATTCTATTCAGAGTCATTAAGTGGGACATTTAGAACATTGCAAGATTTTGACACCTGAATTAGAGATTTTGACACCACAACCTTTCATTTATTTGATCTTCTGCATTTCCTTGATGGAAGATAATGCTGAGTACAGATTGCAAAACTCTTCTCCACAGAGTATGTCACTTGTCCTATGCGGTGTCAAAGTAATACAAACAATGGTTTCCATGTTATGCTGAACGGAGCAATTGACATTGGCGTAGTTTAAATGTATAAGTCAACAGCGGGAGAGATATAATTGTGTGAAAAATAATAATACTTTTATTATTAACATAATAATTCAAATCAAATTAAAATAACTCAATTTTTTAAATTAATTTACTCTTTAATATTTGGTGTAGTTTGTATTTAAAAAGCGCAGTGAAATTATAAAATGACTATGACTTCTAATTACACTTTAACAAATTATATTCATTTCTAGGTATTTACCTATTATCTCGGGCTGACATTTTTATTCTAACAGATCCCCTTACATTACATACAAACCCAGCGCTGTCTGAGCCTGTCCTGATAATCTGCAGTCACATCCCCTTACATTACATACAAACCCAGCACTGTGAGCCTGTCCTGATAATCTGCAGTTGGATCACTTTACATTAGGTACAAACAAAGCACTTACTGAACCTGTCCTGTTAATTAGCAATCAGATCACCTTACATTACATACAAACCCAGCACCGCATGCGTCAGACCAGATAACCTGAAGCAAACTAAGACAAAGCATAGATCGCCCCCCTTATAGTGGATTTAATGAGTGGCCTCTTAGTTTAAATAATTTCCTGTTTGCCCCACCAGGAGGACTAAGAGGTAATTACTGGGGAGGGGTTGTTTAGAATGAGAATTAGCCATGAAAAGAGCAAAACTGCATTACAAGGGGATGTTGCCAGGGGGGGGATTCTCATTAACTCCTTAAGGACTAAATATTTACACACAGGGAATAACTTAGCGTGCCTCTTGTTGAGATGGCTTGTGACTGCAATTTGATACAGTATTACTGCACAGCAACATGTTACTGACATACAGCATAACTATTACCCTGCAAACCATTACCCGTCACATACTAATGAGAAGTACATTTAATGCGTGGAATATGCATTCACTTGAGGGTAAGGGCTAGCGTCTGGGTGGGAGGTGGTGGCAGCAAGTAGACGTTGTTAATGTCAAATATATTTTGAGGGTACTTTATTACTCAGTGGTATATTTAAGTTAGGTGGCACCCTATGATGTCATATCCTGACACCTTTCCTTAGAAGGACTTGTGGTGCCAGATAATATATTATGGTGGCTGTACCCATTAGACCACCATAATGTAACTAGAAGGTTACAAGGGAGATGTTCTCAACCAGCCCATTGAGCGATGGAGCACCATAGCGCCTGATCACCCAACTTGGCGATATGTCCTCTGGCAGCAGAAGAAGGGCTGCCGATCTCCAAACCTACTGCTCCAACCCTAGGCGTAGCCTTCATAGGCCGGTTTATGCCACTGATATTACTTGATTATTTTTGCTCGGCTTATCTGGAGGTTTCCAGTATTCCAGTGTCTCAGATGGACTTTCAACATGGGAGTCTACTGGATATTGCAGAAAAATAAATTTAGATTATTATTGATTGATTTAGATGGTAGCATAATATTCTGCAGCACTATACGATGGGTACAGAACTCAGTTACTCAATTATTCACAAAAGGTATTCCAGAGAAACCTGTAAAGAAGCTACTGTAATTATAGATACTTCCACATTTGGGTGGCGCGTTTACTTGGCTTTTGAGCAGCCCTTGGAATTCGTTAGTGTCAGATACTACTTTCCCAACCAACAGAATTCAGGAATATATAGAAAAGATTTAAGGCTAAGAAGCATTATGACTCCATAAAATACTAGGAGAGATTTATTAAGCTGTGAACAATGGGAGAAATTTCATTTTGTTGTTCTAAGTACCTGGTTAATAGACATGAAAATGAGCTTTCATGGAAAAGGATAAAAAGCCACATGAAAATCTCTAAACCGAGAATATATAGGTTGCTTAAACATTTCACCTGTCCTGTCCGGCTTCATTATGTATTATGGGGCTATACTGGAAATGGCTATTCATAATGCATAGCAAAGTCCCCCTGCATTTAGTGAATACAGTTTATGTAGGGTAGCTGTTTTCTCCATTGTATAATGATCTTCAGGGCCGCTCATCACCCAATTAAAAAACCCACAGATTGTATATATTGGGTTTATAAATAAATTCTTAGCATTTACCGGTACTTTATATATACAGACATGCTGCATGCACATACAGTTTTTGGTCTATAGATTGACCCTAAATCTCATTTTACCCTAATCACAAGGTGAAGGGGCAGATTCTCAGTGTCACATAGTCTTGAGCTGACTCCTTCCTATTCCACGTTGTTCTGATCGTATATAAGACTCCCAACTTGTGCTTTTGCTACCAGTATGTTATGGTTGATACCCTGCTTAAATGCAGTTGACTCACTTAAGCGTATCTTTAACCCCTTCCGGACCGCCGATTGCATACTGCGTCTTCACTTGAAGACCGCAGTATGTTTTTAAATATTTAAATTCCGTGATCGTGATTCGCTGCAAAGCGATCACGTGCACGGAATTGAGGGGGGGTGGCTGCTACTGATCGCTGGGAACACCCAGCGGTCAGTAGCAGCCGCCCCTCGCGATCCCAGCGTTCAAAGCGACGCTGGATCGCGTAAAAGCAGTGACGTACCTGGTACGTCCCGGTCTGCCGGTGACCCGTGACCCGGAAGTACCAGGTACGTCCCGGTCTTGAAAGGGTTAAATAATGGCAAGTCAAAGCTTCCATGGAGAGCTGAATTAAAGACATTTGGTTACCACGCTTGGCAAAACAATATATAGAATCCTCACAATTGGCTATTAAGGGGGTAATATATCAAGGGTTTCAGGGACAGCTCATTTACAAAGTTCCTACGATCAGACTTAGGACAGAACCCAAGTTTTGTCGAGTTTTTGACCTCAACCTACCTAAAACCTACACATTTTACCACCAAATTTAAAGTGGAGATATTACATTACAGCAGAAGTACCTTAAAGGCTGGCTATTGCATAAATACATATAAGTATCGCCCTATTACATATTATAATCTTTGGGTAGACTGGGGCGAGATAATTGATGGGGCGGGACAATTCCCAATCACTTTACAATTGCATAGGGTGGGGGGAGCGGGTTGTGTCTGAACGTCTCTTCCGCATCCTGGAGAAGTGATGCTTTACCCAGAGTCCCCGTCAAAATCCTTGAAAGTTCCTAGATATGATTATGCCACAAATGAATATAGGCTTTGCGAGTAAAATGTGCTTGTGGTGCCTTCGTAAATCACCAACGTGAGATGGAGTATGATATTTGTGGCTACATTAGTTTGAGAGTCATATGTATGGCTGAGTGTGAGTCATGCGGTGATGTACACTCGGCTGAGAATGCTGTATGTGTCAGTGTGTCTGAGTTTGTGAGCTTGGCTAAGGTGTGGTCAGTGTGGCTAAGAATGGTCTCTGTGAGTATGCGTCAGTCGCATCAAATTGGCCACTCTTTGGGAGGATAACCAAAAGACAGCTTTTGGACCACAATTCAAACAATCCTGATCCTGGTTATATATTATTGTCCTTTAATATAAAAGTTTGCCAAACCATGGAGCCTTGGTTCCTATTACTTCCGCTATTTTATATTCTATAGTGTTATGTATATAGAAGTTTATGGACCTGTGTTGGTCATGACTCATGTGGCTATCAGTCTGGCTCCTACCTATGTCTGCTTGGCTCTTAAATCCTATGTATGTTTGCCAATCGCTGTTTTAAAGAACTTGAAGAATGCATTCAAATAGAACATGGTCTTCCATTAAAGCAGAAGGGTCTTCCTTATGCGATACAATGAGAGTACAATGCTAAGCGCACCGCGAAGTAACGCCATTTATTCAACAATGATGGCTCAGCTCAGGTATGTGACGGCAGTCAATGGAGGTCACCGAGACTTCGCTGAATACTGAAGCTGAAGAATGCAAGGCGTTTCCATGCTGTCACCATGCGAAAAGCATCAACAGTAATGCAACGCGAGACATAGTGGCTCTCACCACAATCCAGAGGCTGAAGTTTATCCACTTAATGCTCCTCATAATGAATGGTGAAGCTGGTGACTTGAAATTCTTCTCTCCTTTAAACTGAAGGTTTAATTAGTACTCCATACTTTCTCTTTGTCGCAAAATGTAGACCTTCAAGTATAGCATGTTGTTTAAGCTGGAGTAGCCTTGCATGAATGCCCCCCCCCTTTCCATGTACTACTGAAACAATACAATGTAGGACACGTCCACGCTGTCACACATTCAAAAAGCAACAGCAGTAAGCATTATCGATTGCAAAAATTATTCCAAAAACATAAATTGCGGTTTCTTCCCTATTTCCCACACTTACGTTAACTTCTCTCGCCCCAAGAATCTTGTTTTTCATCATAGGCAAGTAGATAAACAAGGCATTAATTATCATAAAAATAAAAATATATATTTACGCACAGAAAAAAAAGAAAAAAATGCTTTTTTTTATATCGGGTATTTTTTGGAAAGTAAATACTAGATATGCTCCCATTCTAAAAGAAAATTTGTGAATAATAAAAAAAAAAAACACATTATTATTATTATAAAGTGCAGTATGATAATGATATAGTTACTTGTTGCTACTAAATGATAGGTACTAGAAAACAGTAGATCATATATCGCTGTATCACGATGACATATCCCGGGACGTAAGACCCCTCAGATTATCCTGTTCCTTCATGTATTTGATAGTGGTAGCCCTTCTACTGGATCATACCAAGAAGTAATCTGGGGAGCGTCGGCCCCTCTTCAGCAGCTTCTTAGGACCCGGCCAGATGATGGTAAGGGTAAATAATTTATCATAATGTAGCACCAATGTAAAACATTTTTTATGAATAAATATTTTGTGATCTTGTTTAATTCAATCCATAAATTGCGTTAAAGGCAGATCTCTTAATTTGTTTTTCCAGGACCCCTCAAACCAGCCTCAACAAGCCAGTTAATTATTTTTGTCTTTTTTTTGTCTATTTTGTCTAGTTACTTCTTCTCCTTAAGGCTTTAAAATGGGAATTCTCCTTGCTTTATTCAGATTGTTTCAGGAGGACTAAAAAAAAATTCAAACCTCCGAATGCTCCAATTGTCCCTCTTTCCAAGACTGAATCATCAATATATTCTTCTTGGGATTCATCCCTAACTGAAAGGGTCAAACGGTTACAGGAAGAAGTCAATCTATCCTTCAAGACTAGCTGAGACCATTGTCTGTCTCTCATTCCCGTCATATCCAGCATTGTTCTCACACCAGTCCTCAAGCACCACTCACAGTCCAGGATTTCTGGTTCACCCTATTGTGTTCTAGTGGAGATGTCTATAACCTCTGTACCGCTGGTGGTCTTTAAGCACTGGGAACTATTGACACAGAGGAACTCTGTCTTGAGATTCCAAATATGCGGTGCATTATGGAATAAAGTTTAATGGATACTCAGTCACCCCCAAGTTTTAACATTTGGAGGAACCATGACATGGATGACCTTGAGGTACAGGGGCAAGGTCAGCCAGAGAAGCAGAATGTTCCCTCTAAAGAACACTCAGATATAAAAATTCTAGCAAAATACACAGATGTCTGGTTCGGCCAAATGGCATATAGGGCAGAAACCAGGAGGATAATTTTTCACAGGGCATGTTCCCAATTCGGCCTTGCTCAGGACAACTGACTCTTCCGTCTCTCAACCACTTAATGGCGAACAATAGTAAAATATTTTAGGATTGTGCTGTTATTTGAAACGTATGTTTTTTCCTGTTTCCTTCTGTCTTTGCATTCATCATATGTCATTTAGGTCTGGAATGTTTGGCGATATTTTAGACTTTTTTAGGGTGGAAGCATTTTCTTTATCTCTCCGTTGATCTATGTTTTCCATAATCTTTCAATAAAAAAATTGGAATTTCAGTTTCGCGCCTCCACAATCCGACCGGCCAGGATTATTTTGCCCTGACAGCCCTGTGGTGAGAATCAAAGCACAGATCAATATGAGGACCTCTGTGTCACTGCGCATGTCTAGCCAGCTGTTGGGTTCTCTACCAGCCGTCCTGGTCAACAAAGTCAGGTTATTGCTGTGGGTTCAAAACAAGGCACTTGAGCCGATCATGTGGGCACGGTGGGGACACAAGAATACAGAGATGGAAGGGACAGATGCACAAAAGTGTCAGGAATATTTAAATTCATCAGGTGCTCTTCAGTTTCTTTAGGTCCAGTTTAATATAATTTGCCATATAAAAAAAAATGAAGCGTGAAATAAAATCGGTGGTATTTAGGTGTTGACAAGAAATAAACAAATACTTTTTCTTTATATCCAAATCACCTTTCAGTTCCACAGGACGTCAGACTTTTAAGTGGATTCAAAGCTCAGCTATTATCACCTACCCCACCTTGAATAATTTACCCTAATGTGATATTTCAATGACTCCGCAGGGGGCCATCCCTCCATTATCACCTCCCCACTAGATACCGGGGCACGAGAACGTCTGCCCTGTCACGCGTTAAACTTCATTTTGGTCTTCAACATGCTCATCAACATTTTTTTTGATTGAAAAACAAAAGAAACTGTTAGACGTAAAATTGCAGAAATTTTCTCAAAATCTAAAACCTTGGAAAAAGTCTGGGTTTTGATTTCCATATTTTCAGTACTTGGTGAATGATATCCTGGTTTGTCTTCACCACTGATCCATGCCCAGATATTTGGCATAAACCTGGCCCTTAATGCAGGTCCCTGCAGGGCGAGGGTGGGGGGCAACTTATAAATTCTGTGCTTTTTGCTATCAATGCATTTTTAAAGGGGAATAACCACCCTCACTTATTAAAGGTGACTAAAACCAGTGCAAACAAAATGTTTTTGGAGATACTGGGATATATTCACTAACTCGAGAGTCTGCAGGACTACTAAATATTTTTAAGTCACTGTTGCCCCAAGAAAGGCTGGTTCTGTATAATACATAAGGTCAGGGGACTTCTTTAAAAGGTATCTCAATCTTATATTTAATACATTTCATGTCCTGAGGTCAGCGTCCTTCTCCTTACAATGGCTGCCTGAACCAATCAACAACAATCAGTAACTTCTAGGGCAGAGATAACTTAACAGGGAGCAGAGAGTTAAAACGATTGCTCCCATACTATACAGATAAAGCCGTTTACTAATACATATTTACTTTTATTTACTTTTACGTCCTGCCATCCCCGTACACATAGTTTGTTAATTTCATTGTGTATCCTACACAGTTCTCACTCGGCTCTCTAATTGCCCTTTTTACATTTATGATTGGGCTAATAAGTTAATCAGGAAATATGCCACTACCTAAATGTGTTTACCTCTACCTGTTTATGCAAGCAAGGGGTCTGCAGCTAATCGGAAGTCCCAGGTATTAATGAGGTGTGCAGATATTAATTACCAATAAGTACCCCCTAGGGGTAGATCCACATGCCACAGGAGGAAGTCCGTTCCAAACAGGCAAAAGGATTTTCACGGTCATTCAGAGGTTTGCTGGCCTAATGTAAACCCTTTGACACTTTGAAACAAATGATTACCCCCTACTTTCATCAGCGGGAAATGTGCATTTTTGTAGGAACTTTGACTCACGTAAAGTGCGGCGTATTCTTTCAGAAAGAATGGGGCCATGATTATATTATATGTATTAAAGACAACACTGCCAGAGTACTAAAACGGTATATAGATCGTTCAATTACAGCAATGATTAAAAATGATAACGCAAGCAGGTGAACTTAATGTTATTAGCAGCTGGTAGACATATTACGGTCACAGATGTGGTTGCAACGCTACCCTCGTGGCGGTTCATTTTTCTTGACGGGATTGTGTGCCTTTTTGTGCAAAAACTGCTTATAAATCGGTGCATTTACAGTTTTTCATGTTTTTTTCCATACTTTGGATGTATGTAAATCACAAAATAAACTTTATGAGATCCGGCATTTTATTCTTAAATAACACATAATATTAGCACCTGCTATTGTGTTGCATGCCAATTATGTATAGGTGGAACAGCATCTTTAATGTATTTACAATAAGAGAGAATGTATTACTTAATATAATTCTGAACACGTTTTGCCTGTTTACGTAAACATGATTGTGATATTTAGGGATACAGAACATTGTGAACTTCTTGAATGGAGGTTTGTCAAGAGAAGGGAGCCAGACTATATAAAACAATAAATAATACCGTAAATAATGATGGATGCAGGTTCCTAAGTAGGACTGTTCCTCTTAATCCAAAGCTTCCATTGGATTATTATTGGCTATTAGTATGTTTTTTTTACAAGCCTGCTAATAAAAAACTGGCTAACTCTACCAATGGGGCTACAGCCAATATAATGGACGAGTGACGGGATATAGTCAATAAAGCCTTAGCTACTGTGGCCCGGTCTCAGACTGATTTGGCCGTAACTCAAGTTAACAATTTTCTGACCCTGCCAAGTTCTCCAGAGCGGGGTACTTAATAAATTAACTTTGGGCTCTGGTTTTATCGGGATGTTATGGACAGGAGAGTCTCTAATGGGTTCAGCCTAACCCTACAACATAGACTAACATTTATTGGCACGACCCATGCCGCTATGTCCAGGGAATCTGCAGCATTGTAGAGCTGCCTGTTTTACATCCAATAATGGAAATAAACCTGAGGTTTAATTCATAGAGGATATTAAAGAGCTTTCTGTCCAATGCCTTCTAAACCTTTAACATCAATTTAAGATATCTGGACATAAGAGTTTATCTCTATAGTGGTGGAAAGGAGGGGGCAGCCTACAAGAGATAATAAACTATAATTCCTGAATGAAAACCCTGAAAATAGATTATTTTGTACCATGTCTACGTGGATTCTGGAGCTTCCTATCTATATTTAGGGAATGAATGGGTAAAATAATAGCGAGGGTCTCTCATGCCAGCCTCCTCTTGCAGCGCTGTCACCGGGTCTCATACACTCCAATCATAAATTTATCATAAAAGCAGCCGGCAGATGGAAGGTTTGGGGAGATGAGCATCATGGGTCCCACAGGCAACATGAAATATTCCGACTAAGCTGGTCTACGAGCCAGAAAATGTGATCTGCCTTCTAAATCCTAAGCCACGTCTTCCCACGCAATGAAACCGTGATCAGCCGGGCAGGGTTGAGTTAAAAGACAGCACTGGAGGGGCTGATAGGAATATTTAAAGGGCATCACTTGTCAGCTGGTTTACAATCCCCCAGGCAGATGAAGGGTTAAATGCTAATGAGTATGGTAATAAATAATCGCGCAGCAGGTAGAAGTAGCATTTTCTTAAGGAAATACAATATAAATGCCCCTTCTTATTACGGGCAGGGTGTGCAGGACACAGGGTTACCCCCAGAGGGCAAGTTGTTCCGTGTCACAGTGTAATCCTAACACCTCCAGACACATTTTGTGCTCATTAGTGTGAATTGGCACCCGGAGGGATTGGACGGCATGAGGACCCTATCCTTGTGCCCCCAAATCTAAAATGCTATGGAGAGGCAGTGAAGGAGCGGAAGAGCCGTACCGTTTCCCACCTATGTAACAAAGGTCAAATTTACAGCTAAAACCAGCAATAGAGAACGAAGCTGGGTTACGGTATTAATGGGCCTGGAGCTCAACATTGTCATGCGGAATACGGAAAAGAAGAAGGCAGGCGAGCACACAACACAGTAATATAGTATTTATACCTTCTACCTTCCTGCTTTTGATCCAATATACTCCGCAGTGAGATTCTACAGCCCCCTCCCCTAGCAGCCCCCTGACACCCTCACCCTACAACTAAAAAGTATTGCTAATATTTTATTTTTGGAAAAAAAGTGCGGCTGCTGTTGGGCTTGTTGAAAAGATGTGGGCCTGGTGCTTCAGCTCCATCTGACAATACTGTGCTCAACGCGTTTCGCCACAATTGGCTTCGTCAGGAGGAAAAAACATGTCTAATTACTCCTGATGAAGCCAAATTGTGGTGAAACGTGTTCAGCACAGTACTGGTTACTCTGTGTGGGTCGTTCACAACAAGATGGGGCATCTATCCCTTTATACTAAAACCGCTACTGTTCTGGATCTGTAAAACTACTGGTGTTCTGGATCTGTATTTAAATTTTAATTATTGAGATAATGGGTCATTGGTGTTTTTCTCATGTTTTATTAGCGTAAAGATGTTTCACAGATAAACTTATTAGTCTGTTTGTGAGTGAATAATAGTATTTATTTGGGGTATTTTGCCTGACATTCTGCACCATTGGCTGTTTTTTTTAAGAGCCCCTACCTGTATTATTTATTATCATGCGTGCTGATATTATAAGTATTTTCTTAGTCTGGATCTTGACAGAGATACACCAATTACACATATAAAAACTATTTCACATCTAAACCGCTGACCATATAATAAAATGATAGGGAAACTTCTGAGATTACAGCAGGTTGCTGCTACAACAGAAGCTCATTGGAGCAAATGTTGTACTGCCAGTAATGTGATTACGTTTATGTTTGTTTTATGTCTATTAGTCTCTGTTTTTTGCAAGTAATCATGTATATAGAGTATAGACTGATATAATTGTATCAAACATAGTTAAATTGTGAACGAGCCAAGCTGGGCTTGCTCACAAGACTCACAAGGACCAAAGTGAATAAGTGGAGGATTCTGTGTAAGCTCAATTCCATCACAAACTCCTTCACTCTTAACAAACATCTCTTAGCCAGACATTGGGTCTGGCCAGCGCAACCTTGACAAGCTGCACTCCAATTTCTCTACAGTAACAGGGATATTCCATTTCCTCTCCTCACTCATCCGAGTTCTGTTCTCTGTCATATCCTTAAAACAGGGCTGCACAAACATTGGGTCAGAGCCTCAGTGAAACAGATCCAGGGAGCAGGCATAGGCGGCAGCACTAATCACTTCCACTAGGCAATGCTTGTATGGACATTTTGGCTACTACCGTTCTAGCCCCCAAACTATTTACCACCATGGCAAAAATCTCTCCTACCACCAGACCAAGCAGATCCGTAGAGAAATCTCTGGGATTAAGTTGGCCAATCATAGGTAAATAATACATACATTTATATTCCAGATTTCCTCACAGCATTTAGTAATTATTATTCGGCCTTCGGTCAGTAAGCCTCAGCCTTGTCCATATATATATATATATATATATATATATATATATTATATATATTATATATATTATATATATATATATATAAACCGTATAAATATATATATATATCCCCCAAACAGTTAACACCTTCATCAGCTCCCTGTTTCTGTGACGTCTGCACCCTCTGATTGCTCCCAATTCCCCTTCCAAATTGCTCTAATCTTCCTTTTTAAACCCCCAGTCTCCCCTTAAGCCTCAGCTCTCACTCCCATTTACCCTGTTCCCATTTTACGCTTGCACTTTTAATATCTGTCTTTCTGTTCTTTTGTGTCATATTTTAACCCTTTGCCAACATGGCCACCAGAAAGTCCAAGAAAGCACCGTTAACCCTCTGTGCCATTCTCCTTTTTTTCTTTGATCCTCATATCCTCTCTCCCTCCATTCCCATACCGTCTTTTATTTTTGCTTTGCTGTCAGACAATGTTTGATTCCAGTCTTTCTGTCAGGAGTTGGCTCTGATTGACACAGTTGGGGTCCCGGTGGATCTCATTAGTGGGATCCAGTGCCCCCCCCAGCCCTGTGTCCCAGCTCCTCCCCAGCCCCCGGCACAAGGTCATTAGAATAATATTTTGGCCCCACCACAAAGACCAGGAATTAATTCACATTGCAGCTACAGATGTTACATGCGCTAATGATGTGTCACTGCGGGGGGTCAGCGCCTTCAGGTGACCGGTCACAATGCAAGTCCCTCACGCTCCTTCTGCAAAGATCACTCACATTAACCCCTTATGTTCCTTAGTGACATGACTCAGATAGAGGAAGATGAAAACCTATATGTGAGCAAAAAAATCAAATATTACAGGGAATCTGAGCCCATAAATACTAGAAGGTGTGGTGGTAGTTCTTGTTATTCTGCCCGAGAAAAAAATCATGCAATTCAATGTGGAGAGGATTAAAGTGTCACACAATCTGCTGGCTTTTCTGTCGCCGTTGCGTAGGTCTTGGGTTGGCAAAAGATATTATTAATCTGCAAGTCTGTGATCGTGATAGGGTTAAGGGTTGTCTTTTAGCCACAATTACAAAAATACCGGGCAAACATTCTGAGCTCCTAGAAAAGAGGGACATTGGGAAAGAAAAGCGATAAGGGACTGCACCCCCTAATCTGGCACACTTAGGAGGTATGTAATAATGTTGCCCCCCTCCCCATAAGATGATATTGACTATAGCAGGTGGACAAATTCAGAAACATTCGGAAAACTTTAGTTTTAGACCCTTTTAGTTTTTTTACGTCTCCGTTTTTTAAATAAATTTTACTTTGTTAAATTAGTTTATGTGTTTAAGTGAAAAGCTTCTGTGAATGTTTCTGAAGTTGTTATGTCATATATTACTAGTTATGTCCTGTTTACCCATTATTTAGAGCTGCGGAATATGATGGTGCTATATAAAACAATAAATAATAATAATCATAGTATGTGTTTCTATCACATCCTCCTTTTCTTCTCCTCTCCTCCAAGCGATACATGTTAAGATCCCATATTCTTTCCTGGTGTTTTTGTCCTGCAAATCATCTGCTGTTTTATTAGCCCTCCTCTGAACTCTCTCCCGAATGTCAATATCCTTCTGGAGATGGGGAATCCAGAACTGTAGACGATACTCTAGGTGAGATCTGACCAGAGATCTGTAAAGCGGCAAAGCTCCCTCTTCCTGCTGCTAATGTCTCCAGCTAACCTGTTGTGGACCTGTCTTCTATTTATGGCTACTCTATCCTGGATGAACATGTGAACCAGCAGCCCACTCCATCGGTCTCACTGAAAAATTAATTTTGGAAACTAATCATCTTGGCAAACTGATTTCAGCTCCATGTCATTAACCATAATCAGTTGCATACCTCCAGCGGCAGAGGGGTTAATAGCGCTCTAGAAGTTCTGAGGTCAGGGTGACCCGTGGACAGGCACCAAGCTTATCTGACATACACAAGGATTCTGTGCCAGTCACTGGCCTGGGATTCTTCCCCTCCTAGCGCTGTGACAAATATACCCCCTCTTACTACTGGGGCTGGTCAGACCCCCAAGGACAGAGTCAGTATCAGCAAAGGAAACCTTGAGAGAGAAAGAACAGCAGGGGGCAAATGGGTGGGAGAGAGGAGAAGGCTGAAAGATTGATGAGGACAGGAGAGAGAGGTGCCGGGGAGAGGATGGGGAGAGGAAAAAGAGAATAATAAAGCCCCACCAAAAGCATTAGAGTGCCAGAGGGCAAGGCACTATAATAAAATGTTTTTCCAGTTTATATCAAGCCAGGGCATTATATGCAAATATTCCTCCATTTTCCATAACCCCTCAGAGAAGTGACACAAGTTGACTAATCGGGTAACACGGATAACCGGCCATGATTCCCATCCACCTGCTTCTGGGGAAGGCTGTGGCCTGCTAAACACACCAACAAAGGTGTTCTGATTTGGTCACCTGAAATGCTGGCCATAATGTGACATAAAAGTTTTGGTAAAGCTCAGCCTTCTAGCCGCGTGTGTAAGCACACCCCATGAAACTAAATTGTTCCACCTTGGCTATAGAAATGTTAGCTTCTCTGTGAAGCTATTATCACTTATATCTTAAGGAATAACAGAGGAAAAGAATCATTCCTGGGAACTTTCAGGCTCTGGCTACCTAAAGCCCTCTTTCTTCAGGTAGGGTGATGGCATTGTTGGTTGGTGGGACCGATATCATTGGTGGGTCTATCAGGGTGTTAGTTGCCCAGAGACCCGGAGAAGCGGCACTTCGCTCGGAGTCTCCTGGAGAAATCGAGATAGTTCCCAGGTATGTAAATAGGTCAACGAGGCTACGTAGCGTATATGGGGTTCACATCCGTTCACATGAAATAAAACATGAAATAAGCACTGGATAACATGAAGGAGAGGAGTGACATGGCAGAGGTAGCTGGGGCAATATATATATGTTTATATATATATCCAATTATATTTCTATATATCCATCAATAAATACAAGCTCGATACTCTATCGATGATGTATTATATGAAACAATACAATGATGTCAGAGAATGCATGAAGGTACAGGTCTCGCTAGGACATTGCAATCTGCAGAAAAACGAGACAAACGTTCTGGTGGGCGTTCACATCACCAGTATATGGCGAGAAAAGTTAGGAAAGAACTAATTACTGATAGCAGGAATTTCTTAACCCAAGCAACAGGTAAGTCCTGCCAGAGAGGAGGCCTAAACACAGAAGGATGCATTAAATGTTTTGATAAATCAGTATTCAGTAGAGCGTTAGCAGCAGTATTATTATCCCTGGTGGTAAATTAATATTAAACTGGCACAGCATTACGATCTTCAAGTACTCTTTCTTGTCTGTTATGGTGCCAAAAGACTGACTTAAAGCAGAAGCTGTAGCAATATTCAAAGTCTCAGCCGAGTAACTACAGACCTGTGAGCCTGACATCTTGTGGTGGGGATATTACCGTATTTCAAAGCTTGCTAAGGGATAATATTCATGGATACATTTTGTCCGATAACATCATTAGCAAGAGGCAACATGGTTTTATGGAGGACAGACTGTCAGACTAACTTCATTGGATTCTACGAAGAGGTGAGCATAACTTAAAAGAGATAAGCTTAAGCCACATTGTTTGCTGGTGGATTGAAAACTGGCTTCAAGATCAAGTCAGTGTTTGTGGGCTGAACTAGATGTTACTTCCGTGCTACTTGGTGACATTGGAGGACTGGGTGACCTGAGGCAGATGAGATTTAATGCTGACAAATGCAAGGTTATGCATTTTGGGAAAAATATACCTTTAATGATGTTGGGTTATGGAAATCATTGAATGGGAGTAATTGTAAAACTTGTGTTCATTGTAAGTCAGCTGCTGCAATGGCCAGTAAGATGGTTGTCAGGTATGTAGAGGTATTGCTTCACAACAAGAAAATGTAATGTTTCTTCAGTATAAGTCAGTGATAAGACCCCTTGAATATGCAGTAGAAAACTGGGTATCTGTACTTTAAAAAACATTACGTCATAGACTTGTGTAAATAAACCAAAAGGGTAGGCTCCGGGAAGCCTTAGCCTAAAAGTTCCGAGTATGAGTACGAGTTGTAGAAGTGGGTGTAACCGTGCATGTGGGATACCTGTAAAAAAAAAGTACTGTGCACAATAGTTGTGAGTGAGCGCACAGGGCTATGGCACAGCTTATCTCCCGTCTCTACACCCATAGGCTCAGCACTAAGCCTAAGCTACGTTTTCTCTGGCCTGTAAGTGTGATGGTGGTAGGATGGCATCCCTCAGCAGTATGTTTGTGCAGGAAGTGCACACTGCGGCAACCTTCCTGTATTCAGATAACAGGACGATATGTGAAAATGTTCAGCTGCACGGAAATGCATTGTGAAAATTCATTGTTTTAATATTAACACGACTGTGCGGCCATCCGTATAATAAGAGGAAGGGGGTGTAGGAGGGGTGCAAATAATACAGGCAAATAATGTAGCTCGAGTGATGATCGTAATTCCTACAAGTTAGTGTTTCCTATAGGCGGCTGCCTATGTCACTGAGCCTGCCGGCGGCGGTGGTCCCTCTGCCACTTTCTTTCCTATGTAAGCAAAGTGCATGCTGGAGGGGGGTGCTGGAGACATGCTTAGGTTTCTAGAATCCCTAAGGCTAGCGTTGCCTGCTCACAGAAGAAACCCATCAAGTTAAACCCTTCATAATGCATATCTAAACTGGTGAGATATAATGTGCCACCTCACCTTAACACACAGTTAGGGAAGGAAAGCAGTCTATACATTGCTGTAGCCAAACTGCAAAACAACATGTAGCACCTCGTAAATCAAGCGAGAAAATCCATTCACGGTTTTTAGGATCTGTTACTCATTTGTGACATCGCCATATGCAATTAAACTACTTTCCATTGCGGTAGTTAATTTGACCATGGTGCCTCACGGTGATTCAAAACACATTTCCTCGTGGCTTATACATTTGATTGCAATTCAGTAAACACAATGCATAGATCGCCTTTTATCAAACCCTTAAAGAGGCTGCATTCACATGAATTCTTGAAATGTGGTTTCTGGTTCATGAAATAATTTTATTTACGAAAGCGGGAGTTTTCAGAAGGGTTGCAGTTTCCATTCGCCATCACCGTGCATTTTGTACGGGTAACCTCCGTAAGCTTTGCTTACAAGGAGACCTGGTTGGTTGTATACAGGGCACCTCGCTGATGCAGCTATGAATTATACAGGGCCAGCTCACTCCTTATTACAGGAGCCACTTATCAAATTTGGCCCTTGTTAATGGATAATAAAGGTTGTGAGTTGAAGCTCCAACTCACCTGCAGAATCCTGCTTTAGTGAATAGACCCCAAAGTTGGATGGGCTATCAGAGCATACTTAAGTATCCTGTTTTGGGTTTTTATGCCTGGGTAGGAGTAAGAGTTAGTATATTTGTTTGTGTCAGTATGTAGGACAATCAGCAACGCAGGGTCTTTGTGTCCACAGATGCTGATTGGCCGGAACTGTCTCCTTTGTATGTGCAGATGTTAGATTGTATCCGTCGCTCCCGTCCTCTGTCAGTCAGATAATGGGCTCGCAGATCTTACGTCACCAGAACGCAGGAAACTGCAACCAGAACCAAATTATCACCCCCCCCACACCATTATCACTGTCATTAACACTAAACTGGAGGAGCCAGATGGGCAGAAAACCTACTCTGAATAAGGCTGTCGCTACCCTTCCAGCAGCATACCTGCCTTTTACTTATGTCATAATGTATATTTTTTGTATTTTTATGTATATTTTTTGTATTTTTTTGTATTTTTTTTTTGTAAATGAGAGATGTTCACCCCCCATGTGTTTAGTGGGCACACAAACCACTGATTGTGGTCCAGTCACTATATAAGTAAAATGGGCAGACTAGATGGGCTGAATAGTTCTTATCTGATGTTGAATTCTATGTTTCTATGTCGGTGGGACGTTAGCTGTCTGTTCTGCATATAACAGTTATTGTGGTTGTATCGTGTACACCTGTATCGTGTACACGTCACTGTACTGTGTTTTGTATGTGAGATGGAGAATGGCATTACCGTTGTGTTCTTTACCCATATCTTTGTATGTAGGCTAACAAAACTTCTTCTACCCACCATTTCTGTAAATATCCTAAGGATAGGTTAGGGAATTAGTCCACAGAACGCAGATGCAGCACATTCTTGATAAATCCTTGCTGAAGATCTCACCATGAATTTAAAGAACACTTTTAATCAAATTAGGAAAAACAGGGTTTTGACGTCCACATTGTTTATTGTGGAAATGAGGTCCCAAGGAGTCAACATGGTAACATTCTCCATGTAAATTTAATTTTGGGGTATCTAATAAACTATAGAATGTTATAGCTGCCATGGACATTTTTAGGGCTAATGATTTCATGTAAAGCATAACGAAGGACGTCTTACAGTAAGGGCAATTAAGATGTAGAATTCACTGCCACTCACCGCCTCATTATCAGACGTGTTCTGCACTTGAGACGTCTTCAGTAAGGTAGTAAGGGGCATGAGAGGTTTAAGGCTTCCACTGAGTGACATGTGTATCCCACCCCAAAAGGTGGCTGCGCTGGATGGCATTGATGAAGTAAGGGAGCGGGTGAATGGGGAATGGCAAAAGGGTCGCTAACAGAATAAAGGTGCTTGGTGGAAGGAAAAATAGGTTTAGAAAGGGTAACAAGAGAACAACAAAGGGGCGAATCCGAATTAGGACAGAGAGAGAAAGGAGGATGGCAGCAAAAAATGGTTGAGGAAAGTAGAGAAAGAAAATGAGGACAGGAGTAATCATACTGTGCCCCCAGGCACAGAGATATAGAGATCGGTGACAGTGACCAGTTAGTGTGCTCATCCTCGTCACTGCTGATCGCCCCAGGCATGGAACTGTCAGTTTTCCCTGCAGGGCAGATCAGCAGCAGACCTATTAAACATTGTCTCTCACTGCTAAAGAGAGCGCTCTCCTACCTGACAGTCTCAACAACAATACACTTCTGTCTGGGAGACCGTATACAGAGCTATATTCAGAGACGATGCTGTACACACATTCTACGGTATATCTGTCCATAGAACTAACCATATTTTTTAAATGAGGATGAGAAAAAAAGTGGAGTTCGAAGCCAGGCTCTGCTGCTCCAAATCAAGCTTCATTGATTAGGTGTATTTAGTTAAGCCCTCTTATAGACATTTTGGTCAGGGTACAATAAGTCCATTATAAAGGGGGTCTCTACCCTGTAGGGGTTACAGCCTAAATACACAGACGTATGGCACTCTGATATACAGGGGCCATGTGTATACAAGGAAATAGACCCACATCTCTTACGGTACCCTTACAACTACATGCAAATTCAGCGATCAGACATTACAGGAACATTAATAAAACGCATGCGCCTCTCACATATTTCCAGATTAATGAAATTATTACTTTCAAGAACAAAATGCTGTGACTTGAGGATTATTAAGTGTAATTACTATGTTACAGAAAGGGTAGTAGATACTTGCAATAGCAGAGGAAGCATAAATGGAGAACACTGATAAGGAACTGGGTAATGTTTGGGTCATAGCTATTTTGTACACACAAATGATACACCAGTGTTATATTCCCACTAACATGTAGCATTTCAATATGCTAAGGATGTTATTTATATATACACTGTATGGCACTCTCGTATAAGTCAAATACATAGAAAAACATAGAAAAATGTATCAGTAAAGGCGTGTATAGCACTCTGATACATAGGAAGTATTTATATGTTCTCGTATATATAGTCATTATTCATAATGACTAAAAGAGTGGGGATATACATATATTATAAATAAGTGTATACAACTCTCATACAGTGTATTGGAACCATAATTAAATTAATATATAATATATATATGTATGTATATATATAATATATATATATATATATTGCTGCTGATGGGGCCTCCATTATGTCAGTGCATGAATATACCAATATCAGGACATGCGGTGTTGGTTGTAAACTAAGAATACATGATGATATAATATATTTATACAGTACATACACATTATAAAACAATGATACCATGGACGCCTAGATTCCCCATAAATATTTATATGTTGAAGTAAGTTCGCTATGAAGCACAACTGATTCATAAAACTAGTTTTGGGGCCAGCAAACATGCTGTGGCTCTATTCTGCACCTAACACAGACTAAATGGCTGCTATTCTACAATGCCCTCCAGTGGAGATATTGGAGCACTACACCTTAACAGGGATGCACTAAAATTACTAAAAAGAGGTTTATCAACTAAAATGGGATTTTGTAGGTGAGATGCAGCTTCTGCAGACTTCAATATGATTTACAATGGGCCAATCCCAGTAAGCTTGGACTACAAGATGGACTGAGCTGACCCTGTATAATACACCGATCAATCAGTATGGTTACCAAGTGGTAGGCATTTGACTGGCTTAAAAATGTCATTGAAGTTTGGATCTGTAAATATCTTTTTTTTTGCAGAGAAGACTATTCTGACAGCCTGGTGTCTCTTCTGCCAGCAGTACTTGCTGTCTCATCACTAACAGCTACATTGTAACATTGCTTGCACAGAGCTCCTTTAAGTGTAACTAATATGCTGTGTTAAGGCCAATAAAATTTGGTAACCAGTCCAATCAGTAATACATATGCTCTGAAAAATACCTCTGATTTTATATTCAAGGTCATTTTATAATCTGACCTCAAATAGAGGTCTGACTATAAGACTAAGATCCAGATCCTCCGCAGCGCTGCAGGGGACCTGGATCCTCCTCCGTGGCAGTCGGTGGACCTCTGAGCAATGCGAGCAGGCAACCTACGCACATTGTGCGGACGTCTACTAGCTGCCCCCACCAGACACCACAGAGTCGGGAGCACGGGGGGCAAGTCTGGGGGGCACAGAGTGGCATATAGGGGGTATAAGGCATATCTGGGGGGCAGGGTGGCAAGCCTGGGAGCAGATGTGCATAACTGGGGTCAGATGTGCCTTACTGGGGGGGCAGGTTGGCAGATAAAAGGAAATTAAAAAAAGAAATGCATGCTTCTCAGTCATAGTTTTTAATAAATATTAAAAAATAGTTTACACATGAATTAATATTTATATAAAAAGTATAACTTTTTTTCCCTACAGGGTAGTCTTATATTCAGGCTTTTTCTTTTTTTCCTGAATTAATATTCAAGTTTTAGGGGGTCATTTTATAATCACGGTCATCTATTTGAGGTTGGATTATAAAATGATCTTGAATAGAAGACGAGAGGTATTTTTCAGAGCATATTTATACCGTCAAATACGGTATACACTATATAGTGCAGCTCAGTCATTCTTGAAGAAGGAGCTCAATTGGGTTGGGTCTTTATAATACATAGTGAAGTCAGAGAGGTGACATCACAGCTCTCCTGCAAGCACACTATGTCGCGACTAAATGCCTTGGAGGTGCTGCCACTGCTATTAAATGCACATTCTCCTTACATTTCATCCTGACATACATTTATTTGTTCCGTATACAAAGGGACCACAGTTCGGCAGCCACAGATGGTAGATGAATCTGCTGCCCCACAGCACTGTAGATTGTAGACAGTTAAGACTTTGTTCCAATGCGTCAAAACTTAAAATGTAATCAATCACATGTGCAATGTATAGTAACATTATATCTGTTCTTTGTCAATTCCCTTACTGCTCTCTCTCTCTGTCTTATTTTAAATTTGATGTTTTAAAATGACTTGTATTTTGCACAGTTTTCATTTTTTTCTGGATGTTGCCTGTCACAACGCAGTAAGTATGAGTCCTCTTTTTAGTGGAGAGGGGCCTGTAACTGGCAGTGCCTTTTGTTCAAGGAAAAGATGCAAAAGTTCATTGACAAAAGGATATCCAGGAAATTATCTGTCATATCCCAATGCCAAGGACGCAGGGGAGTTACTCAACTGTGCGCCCACTGCAGGTTTCAACAAAAAAGTATTGACAAATACACTTAATATTCCTAATACATCCACCCTGCTTAAATATTCAGTAAGACATCTTAGCAGTAGACCTCCTCTCTACAAGATGTAATGTACAAGTGCTTGAACGGACAGTTCTTTACAGAAGAATGCATGGAAGCTGCAGCCTTGCACCTGCTCCCCTCCATGACCTGATGATTCTTGCCATTGATTGGCTGAATGAAGCAGCCAATCAGTGGCAGTAAAGCGCTCACATTGAAATTAGGGAGAGCATTACTAACATGCGCACAGGGGTCTGAACAGATCCCCACCCATAGCGTTTGCTGAGCCGGCATTGGTGCTGGAGATGTGTTTGCCTTAAAACATATCCCGCATTACATATAGCTAGGAGGTGGGTAAGGGGCAAATGCATATGGGGGGATTCTGCAGAACGATGGCTGGAGCGTCCCTTTAAAGCTAATTACCAGCTTTTAAGAAATGTTGAAAATTCCCAAAGCCACAAAAACTGATTTCCAAGCTGCGCTCACAGACATATCTGCCTCAAATGAGTGTGACAGCAGTTTGACCTTTTTAGGTGCTGTGGCTCGCAGGCTGCTGGCATTCATCAAGCCATGCTGAATATCTTCCAACGCTAATAAAAGACTTCCTGTCCTGTAAAATTCTTTCTACGCAGTCATATGCTATACTATTCCGTGTATATCGACACCGTGATAATCATCCCGCTACGGTGTACAATTACACTGAACATCTTGGTGATCATCGGTTATAAATGAGAACTTAATAACTAATGCCCCGAGGTTGTAAAGTAATAAAAAAAAGAATACATATCGCTGGAAACTTGCAACATACATTGACTTACATTACATACAAGGCAAACTGCGACGCACCATCAGTATGTTATATATAGGGATAGCGTTTATGTATTGTCAATGATATAAGCAGTACGCCTGAAACTGTCAATCATGCAAAATAAAAAGAACCAACACTAATGACGTACTGTAACAACTTTTTTAACAGTTCCAGGGGTCGCAAAAATAGTGGCACTGCAGCAGGAATAGCACCCGAGGATGGGGGGTAGGTGTTGGAGGGGGGGGGCGGTTGATAATTGGCCAAAAGCTGAGTGGATCAGGAGAGTGAGCCCCGGGAATTAATCTGCCTCTTTATGACTTGGCTGAGTTTATTTAAGAACGGAGCATTCACTACATAGATCGTAAACTGCGAGTCAGCGCAGAACACAGACGTGAGCAGTTTAACCGCGTACATACAGCGATACCATCTGCATACTGTACAAAACAAACAGTATACCTGAAAGCAAACCTCACACTTCATACAGAAAACCAACAGTAATCACATAATCCAACTCTTCAAGACTGTCTGTGATCACGTGGGTACTTGTAGGGCACTGGCAGAAAATTCCAGGTATAGCGGAGAGAGGATTTGTAAGGTCGCTCCCTTTAGTGAGACCCCAAGATGATTGTAAGGAGGTGTGTATTCCTTACAAGATGATTTTAAGGAATGATAGCGTTCAAGAGTTTTCCCTGCATTCAGGACCCCAATAAAGTCATTAGAATATCTTTCTTTTAAAAAGAGCCCCTGGCAATGAACAGTTAATTGTGGCGCAGAAGCCGTTGCATGCCTGAGTGACTTGTCTTTATTGCTTGTCCAGTTAACATTAATTTGTTTTACAAGGTAACAAATAAACATGCCCAGGCGGTGAATCAGGCAAATAAAAGCTGGGTTAGCAAAATTAATTTCTGTGAATAATTACATATTTCCAATGGGTTTAGCTCACCTGCCACTCTGTGCTCTGGGAACGCGGCGACACACTGGGGCATGAACTCACTCACAGGACCCTAATGTTTGTGCAACCACGATTAGCTACGCCACAAACACATCACAAACTCTCTCGCTGCCAGCAGGGGCCAATAATACACTGCCTACAATAGCAACCCTTTCAATATAGGTCAGATGCCCAACTCCCATCATACTGAGGCAGTTAAGATGTGCCACACAACTCCATTTATCATACTAGGGATTCTCTCCATACGCCACTGACTACAACTCCCTGCCATTTTTCTTACAGCAGTTGTCCAACCACCTCTTCCATTAATAAAAGCTACTGCCGTTACGCCTTAGTCTTCAACAAATCATATTCCCAAATGTTTTCACAATAGCTAATTAAGTTGATCAAAAGGCAGGGTAACTCAGACTAATCCTGATGATTTAGGCAGAGTTGGGGACTGGGCGTACAAGTGGCAGATGAGGTTCAACACAGATAAATGCAAAGTTATGCATTATGGTAAAAATAATAAAAATGCAACCTATACTATGAATGGAATATCCTAGGGGAAAAACTACCAATGAGAAGGACATAGGAATAATGGTAGACAATAGACGTGACAACAGTGCGGAATGCCAGCAAGCAGCTGCAAGGGCCAATAAGGTTTTGGCAGGCATAAAAAGAGGTATTGATTCAAGGGAGGATATTATCTTGCCTCTTTACAAGACCTCACCTTGAATATGCGGTACAATTCGTGGCACGGACCCTTAAAAAGGACATTATGGAACTAGAAAAAGTGCAATGGAGGGCTACAAAATGAATAAGGGGAGAGACCTAAAAATTAAAAATTATATACACTGGAAAAATATACGCAGGGCCGATATACATTATATAAATATATGCAAGGCCAATATATAGCTCTTCAGTGATCTGTTCATTAACAGAAACGTACAAAGAACAAGAGGTCACCCTCTGAGACAAGAAGAACGGAGATTTCATAAACAACAAAGGAAGGGAGTCTTTACAGTGAGGACAATAAAGATATGGAATTCACTGCCAAGGGAGGTGGTGTTATCAAATACACTAGATGCCTTCAAAAGGGGTCTGGATATTTTTTTTTAGAAAAGCATGACATACAGGACTATAAATAAAATTAATTTTAGAGCTTCTTGATCCAAGGAGAAATCCGATTGCCTTTTGGAGTCAAGAAGGAATTATTCCCCCTGATGGCAGAATTTGAAGTAGCTTAATTAGGGTTTTTTGCCTCCTTTTGGATCAAAAGTAGGAAGGTTAGGTAGAAGGGTTGAACTTGATGGACCTAGGTCTTTTTTCAACTATGTATATGTAACTATGATACCTTTTGTTGGGCCAACGTAGAAGACGTAGAGTTACATATGCCTTCAGGACCTCATGGGTCTATTCTTCCCTAAAATTCAAAGGACTATATACTTCTAAAGACCACTTGCAAAAACGCGGTAAGCGCTATTATTTTGTATGGAAAATGAAATCAATCTTTGATTCATTTTTTCCATTATTATTTTAGAAAGGTTTACTGTTCTTTTAAAGTTTATTGGTTCACAGCTACAGAGGGTAAGGAACTATAAAAGCATTGCTCTAGTAAAACAAAGGGCTGCACGTGGACCTCATGTCTTTGATAAGAACAGCCCAGTTTTGGTGTAAAAATATTGCCACAGATGTATATCTGTAAGCACACGCACCTTATAAATTATAATATATATATATATCATTTTTTGCACGTTGCCTAAGACTGTATTGGTATTGTCATTAAAAGTATCAGAAGGCAATGTTCACAGATATGTCCTAGTTTAAATGTTAGCGTGTGCATTCAATGAAAATAGCAACAAAAGTGCAGTTTTCATAAAAGAAGACAAAAGCTTTAAAAAAAATTCCCTCGTTACCCCGAGCTCTTACACAATTATGAGCGCCAATTATAATACACTTCAGTTCTAGCAAGGAATTCAAAGCTGAGCGTGGCACAGAAATGTTTCCCAGACAGTTCCACTCTCTCCGGGGACACACAATCCCCAGCTCCGCAGCTGTGGCAAACTACAACTTTCATGGGTTGCCTCGAGACGATGGGGGTTTTTGGGTCCACGGTATCAAGGCATATCGGCAGCTGGATTTAATACGGCTTTAGAGTAACATTAAGATATGTCTGTGTGTATCTATATAAATATATATACTGCGCCTTGCAAAAGTTTCCAGACCCCTTTCCAATTCTCTCGTTACTGAAATACAAACGGTACTCTATAATATTTTATTAAACTATTATTTTTTTGGTTCAAATTCACTAACGATAAAGTACATTAAAGGGACACTCCAACCATCATATGTAATTTAGTGCATTTGATAGAGGAGTCCCCTTCATTTTTCATGGTGTTGCTTTTTGCAGATGCATAGAGGGATTGTGCAGAATTCCCCATATGCATTTTCCATCCCCCTCCCAACTATTCTGCATGCAGTAGATGAGTGCATGCAGTAGACTTTGTCTGAAAACATATTGTGGGGTTTATTTACTTTAAGTAGGAGCTGACAGAAGCCGTCCTCTGGGTTCACTGGGGCTGGACCTTTATAATGTATGGTGAAGTTAGCGAGCTGAAAGAACAACTCTGTCTTTAGTGAATAAAATGATGTTGATCACATCCAGAGAAACAGATAAAAAGGAACACTAAGGGGGAAGTAAAGGGTGCAGCCCCACCTGCTGGTGGTACAGTAGAAGACACCTCCAGTTGTCATGGCAATCTTTAATTTAATTACATTGCTGAGACAGACAAACTTAGTGGCGAATATACGTCATCACCTCCATCTCATTAGAGTTTATTCGCTAAACTGAGAATTTGCAGGAGAGTTGTGTTTCAACTCCTTCACCATACTGTACGAAGACCTAACCCCAGTGAACATCTGCTGCAGGAAGCACTCCCATTATTTCAAGCTTGCAGTGCAGGATATGTACTTAAGTATGCTTCCTGCTTTCAGTAGAGGGAGACAGGGAGTGGCGAGGAACACGAGACAGGAGTCTCACTCCAATAGCAAAAGAACAAATACGCCAACTGGCCTGCAGTAAAACGACTCAGGGCCAAGGACTCCATCATGCATTTTACTGAAATATACCGATAGTGCTTTCCTCTAATCTCTTTATTTCCTAGAGTTATAAATAAACGTGACAGTACGGCTCTTACACTGTGACATTAGGGGACGGTAGTAAATTCAATAGTTTTTGCCTCTTTATAATGCATTTCGGAAACATTTTCCTCACCGGCTACTAACACAACAGTCTTCAAATGACATTGTTCCCCATAAAAAAAATAGCCCCCTTGTGTGATTAGATTTATGAATAGTAAAATAGGCCCAGCGAGGTTCAGCTTTCCCAATTCTCTATTCCACTATTCCTATCCCTAATTCTAATCCTATGAACTAGTTTGCCCCTGGAGCATTTTAAACCAGCTCCCGACCTCCCATATCCCTACTCCCTAGCAGAGGCACCCGCGCACAACTTCCTTTGACCACTTCAGGGTGTACAAACATGGCCGCCACTCTACGTCTCCGAAACGGGAAGTCCCTTGCCGGAAACAGGAAATGTAAACACGCTTTCAATAATGATGGCTGCTCGTGTCTCTTGGGCTGTGCTATTTCTCCTGGTAGTGCTGAGGACGGTAACGGACGCGGATACCGGTGAGAAGTGGCTAATATAGCGGTTAATGCGGCAGCTGTGCGGTTCGGTGCCCGCATCATTGCTGCGTTTGGTTCCCGTGCAAATCCCGGCGGCTTATACCTATGACCTAGCAAGGCATAATAAAATAACCAGCAGCGTCGACAATTACCCTAAACGTATACATGTAAAGACGTTTGAGAGATAATAATAAAACGTCTGCTTCTTTAACGTAAATATCCGGTGACGGAATAACATTGCCAGTTATTTCTCATTTCATGACGTCATCCTGTCACCCAAGCTTTTAAAAATATTTCATAAAAACCATCCCAGCCCCCCGAAAGCGATTGTAATGATATGTTTATCGTATCCTACGTCATGGATCTTCATGACTGTCTATTTCCTCTGTGGCCTATTTCCCTTGCTGTGCCATTATCAGTACCCTAGTCCCACCGACTGCACCATTACTGCCATGGAGTCTATTCCCTACAGGGACAGTTTGCAGGAGAGATATATTATTATGAAGGGCTAACCCCACTGAGCATCAGCTGTATGAGCCCTGTATAATGTATAGTTAAGTCAGATCGTCACACATGTAATTACGCATTATACTAGGCCAGCGCAGCTCTTCTCTCTGGGGAAAGCTGCCTGCGTTGGCCCTTAATGAATAATGAAGTGAGGGAGTTGAAGTCATAACCCTCTCTCCGAGTGCCCCGTTAGTGAATAGATCCCAATGTACTTTATCTCCATGGTGCAGCTATTATCCCGTCTCCAAATGTTTTTTATATTATATAATTAATTTAATTTATAATATATTATTGCTGCCGGTGCTGCAATTAACACTTAATTCACCACCCAGAAACGTATGCATTGACAGCAGCTCCCCGTGACCCGTTTTATTGCACGGTAAATACGGTAGTGCGTTTTATTGGGTTCCGTTAACGGTATGTGTTTACGGTTGCCGGCTGGGGTAGTCGTGGGATTCAAGGAGTATTAAAATGTTTAGTAGCAGCGCATGGGATGGAGGCGCAGAGACTGAAGATCCCCCCCCTCTTTAACTGGTTTACCCGTCTCTAGTAATGAAGTCTTTCTCGACGGTCTGGGGCTGCAGAGCTCCTTTAAAGAATTTCCTTGCGTTATCGCCTGGAGCACTTCTTCCTTCAAACGTGAAATGCTTCTTAAAGAAGTTTAAATTCAGGTTTGACAAGTAAGTTCTGGGTGTTTATGCCACTAGCGGGCATTTTAATCCTGTGTTTTATAAAATTGTAAAGGATATAGTTTGCTCGTGTAACAGCTTTTCAGCAACGCGTATGAAAGTATCTCTTTAGTTTATCATAGGCATTAGAATGAATACGATGGCTGGAGCGTCTCTTTAATTTAGGAAAATGACCCAGATAAGAACCATTCACCTAATCTAGTCTGCCCAACCTCTGATTACTTATTTCCTGGCATTATCTAGTTTAGCCTTATGCGTATCCCATGCTTAAGCTCACTGTATCATCTACCACTTCCATTGGAAGGCTATTTCATGCATCCACTACTATTTCATCAAAGTAATATTTCCTGATATTACTTTTAAACCTTTGCCCTTCTAGCTTAAGACAACTATGGTACTAATACTTCTTCTAAATAAACTTTCTTCCTTTACCACCTTGACTGTATTTAAATGTTTCTATCATATCCCCCCTGTCACGTCTTTCTTCCATGCTATATAGGTTAAGATCCTTTAACCTTTCCTGCTAAGGTTTATCCTGTAATTCATGAACCATTTTAGTAGCCCTTCTCTGCACTTTCTCCAACGTATCTATATCCTTCTGCAGATCCGGTCTCCGGTACTGTACACAATACTCCAAGTGTAGTCACAGGTTCATGGGTCTTATTCCCTAAACTGCGAGCATTTGTAGACATGACATTTATCTTGTTGTTTAACACACATGCTGCAAGCACTTTCTGTCCTTGTTTTAGAAAATATATGCTTCTTCCTATTATCTGTACAGACCAAGCCCCCAGATCCACCATCCTGGTTACTAACTAAACCACGTCCCTTTCTATACCGTCTAGCCCGGTACTTCACTCCATCACTACTATGGAGACCCAGTGATCGAAAAACCCAAAGCCCTCCTCCTTACACCAAGTCTTCAGCCATGCTGCCTAATCTCCCGCTGCCTTTCTGGTATAGCGCATGGCACAGGTAGGATCTCTGAGAATAATACCTTGGAGGTCCTCTTCCCAATCTTACTCTCCATCTTCCTCTTACTATGTCGTTGGTGCCGATGTGCACCGAGACAGCTGGATCTTCACCAGCCCATCCCAATAATCTATCCACTCTGTCTGCAACATGCCGGACCCGGCACCCAGGAGACAGCAAACTATTTTATTGCTGCGATTAAAGCCACAGATGACCCTGTCTGTTCTTCTAATTATAGAATCCCCTACCACCACAACCTGCCTGGGCTTCCCTTCCTTCCGGATCCCCTGCACACTGGATGAGCTGCCCTCCCGGCTGTTAGGAAGCACAGTTTTTTCTGTATGACGTAGAGTTACGTCACTGAGATTTCTTGAATGCCACCTTAATGGTTACTAATCTTGGCAAACTTAGACCTTCATTCTTTTTTAAATTAATTTCCATTGGAATACAAGGCTCTGTATTCTGCCTGAAGCGGGATGTCTTGTTTATGTTATTGTCAATTGTAAGGCAACGAGAAATCCCTTACATGAGCAAACTAGTTCGGATCCCAAAGTAACACAAGTTCATGCAATTAAACGCAATTTATTATGTTAAAATATATCTGTTCAGTTAGCAGATGACACGAGTAGGTTAAAGATTCCAGGATAGCTTTGAATTAATAACAGATCCTTTTATACCCCCTAGATAAGGCAAACGGGGCACAAACTACTAATTATTCTAATTATCTTTCATTTATATAGCGCCAACAATTTCCACAGCACTTCTTACAATACATACATACATTCAAAGGGTCTGACAGGCAAACTGACACAATCCTCTGCTTCCTAGAAAGCAGAAATAACTATAGCTTTGTTTACGGTGTTCTCAAGTTTCTCAGATAACGACCCATTTAATTTCTCATAACCAGGTTCTGCTAAAGACAATGGTGAACAAGCTGGTCAGCCTCTTGCACAGTCGGATGACTCCAATAATCCTAATCATGTGCAAAAGCTAGAAAATATGTCACCAAAAAAAAATACCAACTCCAACTCAGCCCAGGAACCGGCCAACAAGGCCCCAGGAACCGGCCAAGGCAGCCCAGGAACCGGCCAAGGCAGCCCAGGAACCGGCCAAGGCAGCCCAGGAACCGGCCAAGGCAGCCCAGGAACCGGCCAAGGCAGCCCAGGAACCGGCCAAGGCAGCCCAGGAACCGGCCAAGGCAGCCCAGGAACCGGCCAAGGCAGCCCAGGAACCGGCCAAGGCAGCCCAGGAACCGGCCAAGGCAGCCCAGGAACCGGCAAGGGCAGCCGGAACCGGCGCAAGGAACCGCCAAGGCAGCTCAGGCAAGCCGCCACCGGCGCAAGGAGCCCGGCGCAATCAGCCCAGGAACCGCCACTCCAGCCCAGAACCGCCAACTCAGCCCAGGAACCGGCAGAACCGCCAAGGCAGGCCAGGAACCGGCCAGGAACCGGCGGGCCAGGAACCGGCCAAGGCGGGCCAGGAACCGGCCAAGGCAGGCCAGCAGGAACAGGCCATCGGCCAAGGCAGCCAGGAACCAAGGCGGCAGGCCAAGGCAAGGCCAGGAAACCGCCAAGGCAGGCCAGGAACCAGGCCAAAAGGCTGGCCAGGAACCGCCAAGGCTGGCCAGGAACCCGCCAAGGCTGGCAAGGAACGCCGCCAAGGCTGGCCAGGAACCCGCCAATGGCTGGCCAGGTGAACCCGCCAAGGCTGGCAGGAACCCGCCAAGGCTGGCCAGGAACCCGCCAAGGCTGGCCAGGAAGCCGCCAAGGCTGGCCAGGAAGCCGCCAAGGCTGGCCAGGAAGCCCGCCAAGGCTGGCCAGGAACCCGCCAAGGCTGGCCAGGAACCCGCCAAGGCTGGCCAGGAACCCGCCAAGGCAGATGACAGTAACGCGCCTAATGGAGATGAAAAGAAAATATCTACTGAAGATGATTTTGATGACAATGAACTGGTTCCTGGTGAAGACGGAGATATTGTTGACTCTTTAGACACAGACAAAGCAGAACAAAATAATGAGGATATAGACGTAGATGAGCGAAAGGAAGATACACCGATGGATGATGAGGTTGAAGATCTAGACCAAAACACAGATTTAAAGAGAATCCAACTTGGTGATCAACTTGTTGATGAGTCAGAAAGTAGTCATTTCTTTGCCTACTTAGTAACTTCAGCCATCTTGGTAGCTGTTCTGTATATTGCTTACCACAATAAACGAAAGGTAACACTTTTCTGATGTTTTTTTACCAGAAATTTGTTTGCAGAAGTCAAAAAAAGAATAGATTAACTGCTAATTGAAATGTTGCATTTCTAGAATTTTTTAAGCTATCTTAACAAAAGCATGTTGGCCAGGAATTCGGGAATAATTATTCTCATAATTTTGGTGACGATTGATGTTTTACAGTCTTTAGAGATACCATTTTACTGCTAGGTGTTAGAAGCTGTGTATCATCTGCTGCGGCCCTGCTTCCTGCATAGACAATAAGCACATTATACAGAAACAGTCTGGGTTTTGCGGGAAAGCGTTTTGTGTACTGCCCCAGTACACTGAAAATTCTGTTTCTTATCTGAATTAATAAAGCTGGATACTGGAGAGAGACGCGGTTTCTTAAAACAGGGGTGTCCAACCTGCGGCCCTCCAGCTGCTGCAAGACTACATCTCCTCTGCCAGGTCGTTAGCTGAAAGAGCATTATGGGAGATGTAGTCCTGCAGCAGCTGGTTGGCGCGGAGGAGGCAGTTATTTTGACACCCTGGTCCGAAGTGTACTTTTTTGCACTCCAAAAGCATGGAGGCCAGCAACAAATAATATGCCACGTATAAGTCTGGTACTTCATTCATTTACCCCAAAAATGGTCTTTCCTTTGCTTTTTATTTTTTCCATTTATGCCGACCTCGCCTGCTTTAATGAAGGTGGTCTGATCCGTCTGTGTCTGTGGACTGAACCCCTATAGAAAAACATTCAGAAAGAGACTAGAAATACACTGATTATTGTAAATAAATGTCCTAGAGTTCCTTTACGTTATCTTAACCCGTTCTCTTTTCCCCCCCAAAGATCATTGCATTTGCACTGGAAGGGAAACGCGCCAGGGGTGGCAGGCGGCCAAACTCCGGGGAATACCAGCGCCTAGAACACAAGGTGAGCTTTTGGGGAACCATTAAATCACATGTCGGACCCAGTAACTGCTGCAGAGCTGAAATGGTTAAATAGACATAGCTGGAATAAGGAGAAAGAAGTAAGAAAAAGGAATCCACTATCGACTGTACCTGTTACATGCGTTAACCTCCCCCAAAAGAACCCGTGTAATATTAAACATTGTGTATGTATTTTATATGTACATGACGATGCACACCTTCCTGCTCTCAGGATCTACGTAATTATTCCTCCCCATTAAGTTCTCTTTTCACTATTGTTAAGCTGCTATTACCTTGCTTTTAAACAACTGCACTGAATAAAAGAAACAAAAACTAGAGGTTAATGGAACTTTTAAAGTATGAGTTTAGATATGCCGGCAGTGAATATCCACCAATAAGTGCCGTATTTACAAAGCTCTCCCCCCCGCTGATATGTGTGCATTGTTTGCCCGCATTGCGGTGCTGAATTGAATCACATTTTAGGATTGTTTTTCCATGACTGCATTTAGCATTGAGCCGTTTCTATCTCTGTTTATCAGATCTGAAGCCCTGTCTCTGCGTGTCCGAAAACCCAGATCCCTACAACACCAGAACCTGCGCCGTGGATGTTCCTTGGTCACCGAGCACTTCATGATCGCACCTTGTGCATATTTCGACGAAAATGAATTTGGCACAATTTCGGAATTCTTCTTGTTGTTTTTTGTGAAAATGCCACTTTCTCCTTTCATGTACCCAAAATACCCTAAATCATTTTACCCAGAATGCTTTAAAAGTTCCCTCCACGTTTAAAGCGTGCGCAGCGTTTGCACTAATGCTGATTTCAGATGGAACACAGATGGAACACTGAAAAACTTGAGAATTTCACGGAATTTCACAAAGATGATTTCACTCGCTGTTTCCTGTTTAAGGAACTATAGTATCCTAGTTACGTTTGTGTTAAATTTGTGTTTAAATTTGGCAAAGTGGGCAGATTCTATAGAAAGTAATCTTGTGGGGTTGTTCTAGTCTAATCTATGAAATAGTTCAAAGAATTATCTTTTTATACAGAATGTGAGTTTTAGAGGCACTATGTATATAGGAATACACTTATTTTATGGCAATGGGGGGTAACCGCTGAGCACGGGTATCCAACTTGCTTCTAAAGGGATGTTGGCCTGCTGACTTTTCAGTTTTTTGGGGTTTTTTTTTTGTGGAAATGGCATTCCGTTAACATTCAAGTCAACATTGTTTGTAGACCAGTAATGGGCTGGCCGCCCTCGCTATTCGGTTGCCAGTCTTAGTAGACGATAGGATGAGCTGTAGTATACGACACGGTAGTGCAGGTGGGTGCAGCGCAGTTCCAGGTACCACCTTTCATTAACAATATGGCTGAATAGTACTGTAACTTTTAAGTGCAATATGTGTGTATGTTTTTAATCTGTTTTGTGATTGTGTCGTACAAGCCTAAACATTGTCCTGTATGCCCACGCTTAATTATGTGCTATTTATACGCATTAGAAATTATATTTTTAATGAACAGGTAATGTATGTGAGTGATTACCTCGGTGGGCTTTGTCTCAGGTGTGTTGTTTGCTAGGATCGGTTGATCTGCATGTTTACAGGACATTATGTAGGTGGCCATGTTGGTCTAGAAGAAGATGCAGTGTGTAGTCGACTTGGGTACCTTTTATTGGGCAGCATAGAAAAAGATGTACAGTCACTTTTGTGTACCTAGGAGGCATTTTCATCTGAAGAAGAGACCTGTGAGATCCCGAAAGGTAATGTCTTTTCCTGTGTTGGCACAATGAAAGGTATCACGTTGCCGGGTATGAGAGGCTCATATTGTACATGGTTTAGTGGATCACTCCTGCTCAGCTGCTGTGGATTTCAGTTCCTTTATATTCTTATCACATGCTATTTAAAGAGGAAAAGTAAATGATTGACAACATGCATGTTTGTTGAATGCGCCAATAGGCTTATTCACTACATCTTTACATCGTGCAGACCCCCTAATAGACACGGTGCAGATGTTCCAGGACCAGTTCACCTGTCTATGGCCTGAATTGGTATTTCTAAAACATAAAGTGGCATTTAGCTTTTGAAATGGAAGTAGTGAGAGTAGAAAATCTTGGAATCAGGTCAAGTCATTAGATCTGCTTTACTCGCAGAAATCGAGCCCAGTAAAGTGTGTGACAAGTTGAGCATTTCAAATATAGCCATTTTTGTGGAAGACATCTAAGTGCTAGGAGTTATGGGGTTTGGTGTCATACATTTATACCATCCCAAGATTGTTTTGCAAAGGTAAACATGTTTTTAGATTCAGTTGATAGAAGTGAGAGTTATTAGAGAGCAATGTGTGCAGCAAGAAGAATTATTTTAATATATAAAGACAAAACTTTATAGTGCCCCTGTTTTGCATTGGGCTACTTCCTAGGAGTAAGGTAGCATCATGGGAATTGTAGTCCACAGTAGCTGAATTGCCAGAGGTTGCCTTTATCTGCCGTGTGCCAAGCTGCTGATACCACTGATTTTTTTTTTATTGCCCAGAGTAGACGCTTGGCAAACTGAGGATGAATCCCTCTAGAAGCCACACTGTCCACCATTTTGAGGGGGTGTGCATTGAGTTTGGAAACTTAGGTTTGAGTCACTTACTGTATAAGTAACCATCTTCACTATAAACCAATGGGCTTTCTAGGCTGAATGCGGACTGTTCTTGTACATACTGCAAGAGAGCCGCTTGCTTCGTGTACTTATGCTGTCCTCTTATACAAGGATCACGGATCAGGTGTCCATGGTGGCCTTTTTTGCTTGCTTGAGTGTACCAAGGGATGCAAGAGGGCTACCACAAACATATTTTTAGCGTAGATATGGGGAACCACGGCTTCAATGTTCTTTAGACCTTGCTTTACATTGTTTTATAGTGCCTGTTATCATTAAAGGCATGCCGATTGTGCGCTAGTGTTGTGTTCACTAAATTAACAGATGAATGTTAGTGAAGATCAGCAATATTGTCCCTGGATGAAGTATGTTGTTCACTGTCTTAAACAGAAAACAGGATTATTTACCCTCACATCTTCCAGCAGTTGTCCATGTATACCATAATTATCCAGCCGGTTCTAATAAGAAATGTTCTAAAACATTGGTTGGAGGAAATGGCGCCTGTGACCAATGACAGTTTGTTCCCTCCAAACTCACTCCGTGGATCCCCTAAACGGAACGGCTATAATTGTGTCGGAGGAATTGTACGAGATACAGCATTCCATGGACTGTTCACTTGTGAGCTGATGAAAAATGTTTTTGTGGTGGTGGGATTGTAAGGGGAGATGGTGTCCTATGGATTCATTAAAGCTCAAGTTGATGAAAAAACTGTATTTTTGTTCAATTGAAATAAACATGATTAATTTGCACCCTTTAATAGAGCGGTAGTGTGTTATTCCAGACACCCACATATTTTGAAGACAGATGTTTGCTATTAAAATGCATGGGGCCATCTAAACTCCTAGTTCTAAAGAATAAACTCTGGCCCCAACTATACTGTAGGTGAAAATTGTCCATTGTCACTGAGGTTCACATCCGCAAGTTAAGGAGAATGTTTTACCTACACGGTTTCAGTAATGTACTTGTACTGCTTCTTCTATATACTTTACAGTGAGTTGTTGAGCCGTAAAAAACTAAATACATTCATAACTACCAAACATTTTGACCTCCTTGAAAAAAGACGGATTTAGATGGGAGTTTGGGAGGTACAGTCAGGTGAAAAAGTATTTGTCCCGTTCCTGGTTTCTTCTAGTTTTGCATATTTGTCACTTAAATGTTCCAGTCCACCATATGAATAATTTTCATATTAGACAAAGATAGTCCGAGCGAACACAAAATGCAGTTTTTAATATATAGTTCTTGTATAGAAGGAGAAAAGCTATTAAACCCTAACAGGGTATATGCGTGTTAATGGGCAGGTATGTGTACAGGTAGTGTGTATGGGCAGGTGTGTGTGTAAGGGCAGTGTGTGTGGCGAGGTGTTTGTAAGAGCAGTGTTGTATGTGTGTGTTGTAAGCTGGTGTGTATGTGCATATATGTGTGTAAAGGTAGGTGTGTGTAAGGGCAATGTATGTGTATATGTGTGTTTATGGGCAGGTATGTGTAAAGGCAGTGTAAATAAAATAGCCTCTGTAAGAAAATAGGTGGGGGCACAATTTTCCATTCTTGCCTCGGGCACAAAAGGAGCTACCTACGTCTCTGACTGAGGTCAGGGTACCAGAAGTCCGCAGCAACAAATAACAAGCTGGGTTCAACAATGAGAGTTCAAACAGAACGGATACTGAGGATAGGCGCTATAGGATATAGGCATGACCATCAGAAGGCAAGGTACAAAGGGTCTGAAAGTTATATCACTTCCATACTGTTATGTCTGGCGGGCATGTTAAATGTGTGTCGAACACGTAACCTTTCTTTATAAGCAGAGGTAATGTCCGCTGGCACGGCGAGGTCTCCCCCTTCTTCGCAGTGGCTGCTGCTGTCTGTAAGAGGCGGGGGTCTCCCCTTTCTCAGCTGTTGCTGCTGTTTGGCAGGTATTTTTTCCACTGCACACGAAGAGCACATGGAATATGTTATGAATGTCAGATACCGTTCCATAGCGAGCTAGAGTACTGTTTTTTTTTTTACAGTTTTATCTGGACTGCAGTAGAACTACAGAAATGTCTATGCATCATCTGCTGAAACAGGTTCGTTTTGTTTCCCTTTTGAAAAGTAAACTGATTGGAATCAAGGAAATAAAGTAAAAACTTAGAAGCCCACGTTTACCTGTTATAAACAAATATAAGGATTACATTGTGACTATAAGGAATCCACATTTGGTATTACCTATGCATACATCTTCATTCTACATTCCTAAAATATGATCTTAAACAATTAGTTCCCAATAATTTTGCCTGCCTGATTAATGTTGATCCTGCAGTAAATAAAATAAAATGTCTTTTGATCATAAAGAAAGACATAATAGAACCAAATGAACAATGGGGATCCTGTTGATGAACATGTATGTGCAAGTAATAAAGTTGCTGCTGCATGGCCACAAAACCCACGTATCCCATGTATCTGGTTTAACTTTAAAACTCTCTCATCGTACACAGTGAAAAATAAGTCTGTCTATGTGTCCAAAATAAAACTAAATCAAATGTCTCTGGACCCTATCACAGGCCAGGCTACAATCATCAAACTGGTGGACCAGGGATTACAAATACGAGTGAAAATTCCACGCATGATCTTAGCATGTTTTTTGAGTATAGATAAGCACTTCTAATTCATAACAACAGGTTTGACTTTTTCCCATTACAGTCACCCACAGAACCAATATATTAAAAGACTCACTAGTCTGACCTAATGTTAACATCTTTCTTTTTGTAAAGAGGTTTTGTGGAAGTGACGTTTTGTGGAGCTAGAGGGTTTTTCTTCCTGGATGCTAAGGTCCATCAGCTCACTAATCGAGGAGCATGTTCTGTCAACAGACTCAACACTAATGCTACCAGAGGACTTAATCACAATAGTACTATAAATGAGATAAGTGCCTTATTTAGCAACTATGATTAGAAATTAAGATTTACTCTAAGACATGCTGCATATATTGTGTATACACTAACTGGCCACTTTATTAGGTACACCTTGCCAGTACCAGTTGGACCTCATTGTCATGTTCAAGAAACCAGTTTGAGATGATGTGAGCTTTGTGACATGGTGCATTATCCTGCTGGAAGTAGCCATCAGAAGATGGTTACACTGTGGTCATAAAGGGATGGACATGGTCAGCAACAATACTCAGGTAGGCTGTCACGTTTAAATGATGCTCAATTGGTTCTAAAGGGCTAAAAGTGCAAAGAGAATGTCCATCACACCATTACACACCACCACCAGCCTCAACCTTTGATACAAGGCAGGATGGATCCATGCTTTCATGTTGTTTTATCGCTCCTGTGTTCCAATGGCACGTTGTGTTATTATTATTCTTATTATCTTTTATTTATATAGCGCCAACAATCTACGCAGCGCTTAATACAATACATATATTCAAGGGGTCTGACAAGACGAGAATTGACAAACTAAGACAAACCGATACAATAGGTGGAGAGGCGAGGCTCGCAAGCTTACAATGTTGAAGGAATGGGGTGACAAACATAAGGCACAGAGACGGGTGAGAGGTATTGTGGTGGGTGTATCAATGACAAGGAAGTTCTAGCAGCTAAGATGGTGCGGCTTCTCTGAAGAAGTTGAGTTTTGAGAAGTTTCTTGAATGTTGGGAGGGAGGGTGAATGCTGAAGGTTCCTTGGGAGTAGATTCCAGAGATATGGGGCAGCTTGAGTGAAATCTTTTAGCAACGTATGCAGGTTTGCTTAAGCTTCAGTTGTTGTGGGAAATATGAAGGTGGGTCACTAATCCAAGTTTAAGTTTAAAATACTAATTGATAACTAGAAAAACCCTTTTGCAATTATGTTACACAGCTAGAAATGTCCTTGTTTTCCATTAAAGTGACCCCAGACCTTTGAACGGTAGTATATATATACATTATATATATAATGCCTGTTTCTTGCCACTGACCATTGAAATTCTGATATGGACTTTTTTAAATTGTGTATTGCCTATCCTAAACCTACTAAAGTTTCCATTTTTTTTGCACTGCGTAATGGATGCCTTTCCTCAGCGTTCCCTGAGCCTAACAATATATTAGTATGCGCCTGGGTATGTATTTGTGGATTTGTGGCTGTTTAAGCATTTTAATGTGTATCTGCCAGGGTATTTTATTATGTGTGTGTGTTCATGTTGGCATCTGTCTGATTATGTATGTTAGCATCTGCCTTGTTGTGTTAGTATGAGTATCTGGGTATGTTTATGTGGGTGTCCAGTTGTGTATGTGTGTGCATGTGTGTTGGTGCTGAGTGTCTGGATTTGAATGTCGAGCTGTGTTGGTGTGTGTGTGTCCATGTGTGTGGAGTGTCTGTGTGAGTGACCCTCCTGAGCTCAGACTCCAGATCTGCCCCAGTTCAGGAGTGAAGCTGCGCACACCACAATGGAGCAGTGAGCCGGAGGCCTCTGATCCGACCACAGAACCTCAGCAAGGTGAATAATGGGGAGAAAAAGTAAGAGATAAAGAGAAAGAAGAGAAATGGGAAGAAAGAGAATGAGAATAAGAGATGGGGAAAGATGCAGAGAGATAATGAATAAGGGGAGAGATAATTAGAAGGAGGATAGATGTAGACAAAGGGAGAGAAAAAAATGAAAGTACATTGAGGAGCTAGGAGATAATGAGAGATGGCTAGAATAGGTAAATGAGAAAAGGGAGTGGTGGAAAGATGGAGAGAGACAAAGAGAAATGGGAGAGATGAGGTATAGATAAAGAGGAGAGCTAATGAGAAAGAAGGGATCAAAGAAAGGGGGGGAGATGAAAGCGAAAGGGTGTGTATGAAGAAAAATAGAGAGAAGGATAGATAAAGAGAAGAGATGGAGAAAAAAAGAGAGATCCCAGTCATGGGAGGAGATCTGGGTGCTGGGGCAAGTCCTACGTGGGCAATCTGGGTGTTGGGCCGGTCCTATAGGAGGTAAGCAGCTCTGTGGATGCAATCTGGGTACTGGGGAAGTCCTATTTGTGCAATATGGGTGCAAGGGCTGGCCTTTGGGGTGTCCCCTGTAATCTATGCCTGCAATGTAGATGCTGTGAACGCAGGGGGAGTCATGTGTATCATCCGCTCATATGTCTCTATCCCCAAGGGCGGTATACAAAGGGTGGAGCCAAGGGGCAGCAAAATGAGTTTTTGCCTAGGGTAACAAAAATCTTTGCACTAATCCTATTTCCAACTATTTCGGAAATCCCAAATAAAGTTATTATGAGGAGGTACATGGCTTCCCATAGACTGGCGAGGATCTATCCAGGAGTGGGAGAGTTGTGTTGGATGGATTGTGGAAGGTATGAGTTATCATTAATAAAAATGTTTTTTATTTCTTTCTCTGGATCAAAAACTGCAACAGATCCTCCGTCCTCTTCTCGTTTTCTATCAGTTTATTATTGCGTGTGATTTTAAATGATCCCACTGATTGTGACAGCGCTACAGAATCTGCTGACACTTTATAAATAAATGTAATGTCTCTTAAGTTTTTGTGTAGTCTTTTGTTCAGATTATACATTTTTTATATAGCGCCATCATATTCAGTAGCACTGTACAATGATACAATGAATGAAAATATCGACACAGTGATTCTCTCGATGTACCATATATCCCCCCCTATTTTGCCTTCTCCTTTGCTCTCTTTTACACACATATCATTATTTTATTATTATTACTACTATTATTATTGTTGTATTTGGTATTACTCAATATAGTGCCATCATATTCTGCAATGCTTTAATAGACATTAAACATGTAGTGCATCACATAACAATTAGAAAACAGAATGTTAAGAAGGTCCCTCTCAAACAAGCCCACAAATCTAGAGGATTGGGGTATGCTACTCTAGACGTGAAAGTAGAAATGGTTAAGAGGGACCAGGAGCACAAATGTATCCCAATGAGCACAGATTACAGAGGACTGGTAATCATGTGGGCTTCTATTGGGTATTAATTCAACCCAATATATACTAAGATCCTACAGAAAGGTTAACAGTAACGAAATTAACAGTTACTACTAAATTCTGGTGTGTGTGTGTGTGTGTATGTATTTATGTATGTATGTATATGTGTGTATACATATATATATATATACAGTCTATGCTTTGTGTGCAGTGTGCACCAATTTCTGTCTCCTGACATATTTTATGTCTGTAATGTTTACACGCCATTTCTATTTTTGTAAAAAAAAAAAATAAATAAACAGGGCAATGGCCTTTAGGCTCATGTGATTACAAACCTGTCGCATATCCATGTATAGCCACAAGGGGGAGTTAGTGTTTCATGCAGCCATCACCTCTGCCTGTCTAGCCATTCTGGGATTTTTTTAGCCTGTTAAAAGTAGAGGCCACCAGCAAAAAAATGCATATTAAAATAGTTTTTATGTACTTTAATATACATTCATTCATGGTAAAAAAAAAAGAAAATCCACCCTCCTTCCCATTGGTTTTGGCTGGCAGAGCTTCTCTGATGGTGGAGCTCTCACAGAAATCAGTGGGCGCACATACTGCCCACCCTGCTTGTCAGTGCTGTTTGTCACCAAACAGCTTGTCAGTGACATCTGCTCTAGAGAAACGCTATGTTAGTGGTCTTGAGGGTCTGTATTATCTGAGTATTTTTAGTACAATCTGTGTTGGTGGAGGAAGAGGGGCTACCAGCTCTGCCACTGTACTTATTATTATTTATTGTTTTATATAGTGCCATCATAGACACATAGAAAGTGACGGCAGATAAGAACTTTCAACCTCTGCATACTTTCCTTAGTACCTGGCCTTATCCTGCATTTACCACTTCTGCCGGGAGGATATTCCATGCATCATATCCCATAGCGTTGTACAATGGGTAGATGGGACATAGCAGGTAGTATATAACACATCAATTTGACTTACAGAAACAACAGGTGTAAGGGACACGGCTTTTTCTGGGGGGCTCCCTCCACTTTTCCCCAAACATATTTGTCCCTGTTATGTAAGAGGCCCAAAACTGTCTAATGGTGACCCTGAGGGGGTATCATATTTTGCATTTGTGGGCAGACCTCAATAGTAAATGAAAAAGTCAATAAAACATACTTAGTTGACCTTTTTCTACTGATTTATTCTTTCCAGTATATATATATATATAATATTATATATATATATATATATATATATATATATACACTGACCATGCGAACGTGTGCGTTAAAGTTTGAAGGCGCGGTAATATCTTATATTTGTGAAGCTGACTCAGCATTTCATAATCCCACACAATGACAATGACAATAGATCCCTTAAAGGAAAATCCATTTTCCTGTCATAAGTCTTATTCAGACTGCACTTTGTACAAAGGTCACAAGAAACTCCAAACTATTGCATCACGTTACTTATATATACATCCCTCTATATCTTCTTTCTAGAAATGACTCCCATAGCCAGGGTTTTCATGCCGTGACATCATTTATTGCAACAGTCGCAAAATCAAAGCATGCTTAGCATTGTCGTGTGGCTCCTTTAAGCAGAACATTAAAACTAAGCAAGGATGAATTTCCACAATCCAGTAGGATGAGGGCCACCGGCCCCTATAGAATCTGGGAGCTTCTTTGTAAACAGCAATATTTCTAGGGCTTGCAACAGGTAGGAACTCATAAAACATTACTTCAATGTCTCGATTTCTGTTCCATTACTCGCGTGTTTTGAATGTGGTTCTTTTGCTGTCTTGGCCCCGTTATATCTCATTCTATATTAAGTTTCTCACCTTTATCAGTTATTGAGCTACGACTCCTATAAGGCAGAACACAGCGAGGCAGCTGGTCCATTGAAAGCGTTCTCCACGCCTTCCCCAGGCTAAAGAGAGCTGATGCTCAGGTGTTAAACAAAGCCGAAAGGATAGGTTGTTCAAACATCCTTGTGTAACATGACTTTGACTTCTAATCGGAACAAAGTTTGCATATAACTGACAGGTCCCTTTAATTTTTCACTTTGCCCCCCTTGCAGATGCATGGGGGGGAGGGGGAATCTGCAGAATCCCCTGATAAACATTTGCTTCTTTCCCCATCCCAGAGCCATCTCAGAGACCTGACACTTGATACACTTAAAGTCAGTTAGCTCCAGTGCTGGGGGGCTAATGAGACCCTATGCGCACGCACAGAAAGCTCTCCCGCTGATTTAAATGGGAGCACTTTCCTGCCGCTGATTGGCGGCTTCATATGTATTTGTCACTTTCCCTGTTCCCCGGCTGAGAAGCGCTCCCAAGTATCCCAAATGTGTAGTATCTCTATCAGATACTATATGTTCAGACTGAACACGGAGACACGCGGCAGAGAGCTCTGAACTCACAGCGGTGAGATTATCAGCCGCACGGGCAATTCCGGCCTCAATTCAACCAATCCACATATATTAGTGCGCAACAGTCCACAAGTGCACAAGTGTACCATTCACCCCTCTGATGAAGGGAAAGGCGAAACTCAGGGCTGGCTCTACAATGGAGCCGAGTGGGGCAATTGTCGCATTACAAGCTGGCACCGTGGCAGAGCAGGGAGACTGGCCGCAGGACTGTTTAAAGGTAAGTACAAGGGGGGGGTAGATAATGGTGTCGGCGAAGTTTAAAATGCCGCCCCCCTCGGCGTTGGAGGCGGCATTTTAAGCTTAGCCCCAGGCGGCGTTAAGTCTTGGGCCGGCCCTGGCAAAACGCGCCAGGGCAACAGTCATATTGAACAAATCTTGTGAATAATAGCAAAAAAGCTACAATTTTAAATGTTTTATATATATACTAAATTAATTGTATCTTGTTTATCGGAAATAAAATTGCCATCTTATAAGTTGTACCTGTCTACCTGGCTCTGACACCTCATACATTTATTGTTCATATCTATGCCAGAACTGACCTGTGAGCAAATATATTTTGCCCCTCCTAATACTTTAAATTGAGATTATTTATACTTGGATTGTTCTGGAATTGTTTCCAGTACTTTCCCAGGGTAAATCTGTTTCACCCACACAGGTGTCAATGAAAGGATAGCCCAAGCATACCTCTTGACCATTTGCCCCACCCGGTACACCTGGCCTCATGTGATTTCTCTGTGTTTGTTCGGTGTCAGCCTTTGATTGTGTTATCTTGTGTCTGCAGTTTCAACCACCAACCCCTGTCTGATTAATCGGGGCCAAGGGTGATCACCGAGCAGGAACAAAGATAAACTGAAGCTTATTTTTGCTTTCATTTTTGTAAATCAAATGATGGAAGTATTCATACTTATAACAAGGATGTACAGTACCAAGTGACTTCAGTTACATTCATAGAAGTCACATCTCATGACATCTAAGTAGGCAATGGACACAACATGAAAGCTATGTGTGAGCATGGATGTCTAATTGTGTGTGTGAGCATGGATGTTTAATTGTGTGTGTGTGTGTGAGCATGGATGTGTAATTGTGTGTGTGTGTGTGTGAGCGAGCATGGATGTGTAATTGTGTGTGTGTGTGTGTGAGCATGGATGTGTAATTATGTGTGTGAGCATGCATGTGTAATTGTGTGTGTGTGAGCGAGCATTGTGTAATTGTGTGTGTGTGTGAGCATGGATGTGTAATTATGTGTGTGAGCATGCATGTGTAATTGTGTGTGTGTGTGAATGTATGTCTATGTGTAATTTGTGTAAGTGTGTCTGCATATATGAGCCATATAGTGTATGTTGCAAAGGGAAGCAATGGGCAAAGAAGGCACAGACAAGTTATTTGGGGGCAATGATGGCACATACCAGCTGTTGGGGGGATTTTAACACCAAGGCCCTGTGGTTTCTAGTTACGCCCCTGCATATGATAATATTATACATACTGTGACTATACAAACCTCTTTCGTGATGTATTTGTTAATAGGACTGTGCAAGGTATGGATATCAAGTTCAACGATAGTTCTGCAATATGGAACTTTAAAGGAACTCCTCAGCTATCATATGCGTTAAAGTAGATATGATGGGTGGAGTGTCTCTTTAACTTTCAGCAAATATGCCCCTCTGTTCCGAGAAGGAAAATATAATGAGACGGAGTTATGGATTTTACGATCTCCACCGTTTGACATCTGCTTTCATTTCAGCGCCAACACATTTGACTCGAGCTACTCGGAGCCGCACCACCTGACAGGACCTGGCTTTCCCCGGCTGAATTTCCTCTCTGACGTGCTAATGATATGCGCAGCAGGACAATGTTTGCCTAAAGGTCCACTAATTGTCCCAGAATCACATGATTTTAAATTATGTGTGCTAAGCGCTACCTCTGTCTCAAAATAATTGTCCCTGGCCATTTTTCACAGCATTCTTCCCAGCAGTAAATCCTCTTCTCGGTAAACACGTGACTTCCATGATTTGCAGTATAAATGTTTATAACAAAATATCCCCTCTGCCTATTTAACAGGAAAAAAACAACTAGATTGTCATAAACCGATCATTGGACCCTGCATAAAGCATAGTCAGGGCTGCTGCTCACAAGGTGGCCCTGGCTCTTTAAGTCCATTGGCCGGCTGATGACAGGGGTGCGACTGACAGCAGGATATGCTCGGCCACCCGAGACAATTTAGGCTCACGAACCACGCAACTGGTCATATCCAGCCATATACAACAGATAGGGTTAATATGGGAAGCCAATGACCAGCAGCCCACCTGGGCATTTGCCTGGTATGTCAGATGGCCAGCCCAGGCTGGAATATACTTATTGCATTAAGTCCCTTAAACATATTTGCAGTTTATATATTTGCCTGCATTGCACAGCAATAAAAACAGTGATGTTTGGGCGCATGGCTTCCCTCTCCTGCAGCAAGGGTATTTGCACAAACACAGACTCCATTTCAAAACCATGATCAAAGATGGCGGGGTGAGCTTCCTACTCACTGTCATGTGACAGGAGCAGCCAGTTAGTCTTCTTCTAATGAAAAAGCAAGGCTCAGGGCTACTGTTTCAGGATCCTCCACACATAAGTCTGCAGCCACAGAAACAGAGATCAGGGTTGTATTCTGGCCTAGGCCAAGGGTGGCAGGCCCAGGGGGTATGGTAGCCTCCTTGCCACCTAACAGGCAGCCTCCTCTCCTTCCCTGTAGTGCCACTGGGTTGGTTAAGGGAGAAACCACCGATCTTCCAGCCGGCCTGATAACTAGACTTAGGCACCGGCCAACTCTTCATGTTCGTCTTCGTGGGGGAAAAAATCTTTGTATTCCGTGAATATTTGCCCCTTTCCTGTGTTCGGTTCAGGCGAATATTCATGTACATTCTTCGTGTTTGTTTTTTTGTAGAAGGGGTTAATACGGGGTTAACGCGGTACTTACTACGCAGCAGCTTTGGCGCCAGGATTTTAAATGTCCGTACGAGCAACTTCATTGGTTGATGGCAGACGAGCCCCATGCTGGCGACCAATAGAGTCGCTTGTACAGACTTTTAAAATCCTGGTCCAGCAACTTGGCAGGCAGAGACCACTGGTCTCCCTGCGCCAAAGGTCCGTACAAGCGACTTTATTGGTCGTTCGTACTGACTTTTAACTGTTGGAGCAGGGAGACCAGTAGTCTCTGACGGCCAAGTTAACCCCTGATGGCTAACCTATGGATTTCCGCTCCCATTATCTACGCAGCATCGCCAGGAGGACCCTGCAGGCGACCAATAGAGTCGTTCGCACGGCCCCTTAACCCCTGACAGCGAACCAATGGATTTCCACTTCCGCCAACCCCAGCGATGCTGCGAAGATAAGGTAGGCTAGATGGGGAAGGGACCGGGGAGATTAATAGACAAAGACAAACACGAAGATTGTTCGTGTTGTGTGTCTTCGTCTATGTTTTGTCGCCGCCATGTTCGGATGTTCGGTATTCGGGCTGAACAATGACAACGCACCCTTCGTGTTCGTTTTCATGTTCGCCCAAATACGAATGCACAAGTCTACTGATAACGCCATAGAGGACTGCAATATCATCCCAGCCTCCACAGTTCATTGCCTCCTGGTGCCGGGCGTCATTAAAAGGCTGCGCTAAGCAAGTAAACCGGCACAGAACAGCATCTGCTGGTGTTACCAGTTTCAAACATGGCGGAATGAGAGGCAGCAACTGTAGACTAATGAGAAGCAGGAGCAGTTTGCAGTCAGCGTCATTCTAGCTGTTTGGCTTTTTTTTATTATCACTTTTGGCCAGAATGTCACTTTTCCACCTCATTACAGCATTCAGCGCCCCCTGCAGGCTATGAATGCCTTACATAGTACTCCAAGAACTGCACTAATAAAACAAAAAAATAATGTGAGAGGTATATGTTTTCTAACAATTTTCACAGTCCACTTTCCAGTCCATCACACTGGCACAGCCCTGGAATAGTCCTAGGTCAGCAGCGAAGGTCAGTGGCAGGGATAGATCTTTGCATGTAGATGCTGGTCTCAATGTGTACGCAGATCAGTATGTGCGTGTGTGCGCCTATGCGTTTGTATGAATGTGAGTGGTTGTGCCCGTGAAGTGTATATCTGTGTATATCTATATAAACACATTATGATTTTGTGTGTCTGTATAAGGAATGAAGCAGCTTGTCTACTTTCCTTACCACAACATATCTACAGATTTCCTTTTATTTTGTCTAGATGGACACTTGGTTGAAGACTGCAGAACGAAGTTTCCCGCGCATGTCTATGGATGAACCGTAGAAGATGTAGTCAAATCCTTCCAAGCACCTAATGTAATGGCAATGTATGGTGTGTCTGTTGATTTATCTGTTTTGGTAAGAGTGCCCAGGCCCCCTCCTGATCTTGATCTGCCCCTTTACCACTTTTACACCAAGATCATCACTTACAGCTTTTTTTAAAGCTTGGAAAATGTTACTTAATTCTTATTGTAGAATTTAGTTTCTTTTATGTAAAGTAATCTAATAACGGCACACACACACACTTACTTCCCTTCCTTTTAGTAAACTAAAAAAATAAATAAAAATCACCAATTCTACATTGAAATAAAGTTGTCTGAGCATTTTTAGGAGTGGCAGTCCACAGGGGTAGTAGCACCGCAGATTAACTTGAAAGTAATACAACATTTCTAGGGACATGGCCATGGGTCATAGTACACCTAGCATTTTTATGATCTTATTTATAACAGATGTGATAAATCTCATTTTTACTGGAATACTCTGAGTTGTTTCATAGAAGAGGTGTTTTTCAAGCATTGCGGGTCATTAGTTTAATACTGTATGCCAATGCTATCTGCCTATTATTTATTCCACCCCCTGCCCCCTTACACTAAAAGGACCTGCACAAGAACAAACTACGCTAAAACTGTTCAGTACGCTAAAAGTAATTATATCAAATCAGTCACAATGGACAAAAAAAAATTATACGTGTACACACACTAATAATATATATATATATATATATATATATATATATATATATATATATATATACACCCTAGCTACCCCTACACAAAGCAGAAACTGTACTTAAGTACACTTCCTGTACATTGATATGCTGTAGAGCTCCCATTGAAATCAGGGGAGGGGGTAGTTCTAGATGGAAAAATAAAAAAGTATAAAGCTACGGGTAGTTTTATTTAACAAATTTAGATGAACTTAACGTTTTGAAGGAAAACCTGCGAAAATAGTTTCTGACCCACCCACACTCGCTTCCCACCCTCCTCATGTGTACATTATGAGCGCACACCGGAATAGAAAAACAAAAGTTTTATTTGCAGATATAATTCCGTGAAAAAAATAAATATTTACTAACAGAAGCCACGTAAATAATTTAACAAATGAATAAATAGAAGCAGTGTTCTTTGTAAACAACTCTGAAATGGCAGTGGACTACCCTAATCTCCCGTTCCATTGTTCTGGTAAACCATCGTGGCTGGGACATTTCTGTTTGTCGGCGGGATATTGTTGGGTGGTCGTCGGAGAAGTCTACAAGTGAAAACCGCTTTACCCGACGCGGAGCGCCACCACTCTCGGTGTGGCTTATTCTTATTACAAGGGTTATTTGTAGAATCTGGAACATTCTGGAGAGGAACGTCTGATGAGTCTCAACAGACCAATGTACCACAGATGTTCTTAAAAGGCCCCACGCTTCGAAAGATACGGTATAAAATAGTGAGATTAGGCCAAGACTAGCCATGGGTCATACAGCGAAAAATGCCTGTTAAGTCACTGGGTTAGGATGATGTCATACAATGGTACTTGAAATGTTTGAGGAAATCCTCTTCAGGCCCGGGAAGGTCAGCAGGCATTGCCTAGATGTCTGAATGGCCATAGTTGCTGGGTCAGGTTGGTTATGTAGCAGGGCATCTCTTTATAGCCTTCATATAGCCCCCGACTCTGGAACTTGTACGCCACGTTGTAGGATATTCGGGTGAAGATCTGGCTCAGCTCAAGGTATCGTCCCTCACCCTCCATGATATCGCACAAGGTCTGCAGGAAGACCGAGCCGATCGGATTCTGAAAAGCCACATACCCTGTTGAAAGAATGGTGATAATGAAAGACACCGAAATTTTATAAAGTGTAGATCATGTGAAATGCTAGATAAGATGTAATCTCCTGTGGGGTTTTTTTTTTCCTTCATAAAGTTGACCATGTGTTATGATGACCTGGAATATGTAGGACGGGTTCCAAAAGGTTTATTCAATAAATGTCAAGCTCCAAAAGTCATAATTTAAGTTGATAAAAGTCATGTGAAAATGCAATCAATTACCTTAATTGTCAAACAAAGTGAACTACTCATCCAACAACTGGTATAGACCCAGCTGCATGGTAAAAAATAGGCAAAAAATGTTTAAATAAAAGCTAGATTGAGGTATTTTAACTCTGTGTAGCCCAAGAAGCAGTATAAATATATACAGGACCTTTTATCAGAATGATGTGCTAAAGGGTGAATTGATTATAATTTCTTGCTAAGGCGGTACAGGAGTATTGGCAAAGGATTTATATATCTCCTAATGGGGTCTATTCACTAAAGGGAGAGTTGTGGTTTTAGTGCTATTCATTATGCAGGTCTAACACTAGCATGAACTGGCCATGCATAATGTATCATTTAATGATTGATGACAAATCTCACTGGTTCCGCTATATGCTATACGAGGCCAGCCAAGGGCTTCCTGCGGCAGGAGCCCATTTGGGCACGGCCTTCATGGAGTTAAAAACCACAACTCACCCTTTAGTGAATAAACTAGGAGTGCTGCAGACTCCATGCTCAAAAACCCAGTTTTCTGGTGTGACCGTCACCCCACGTTGGTTCAGACCATTACTGCTTCACATACCTTCACTGCTTGCAAACATGACCACCGTGTCACTTGGAATTGACCAGCTATGGGAGAAGGTTTCACACGAAGCAAAGTCAGTCTCCACCACCACTCCTTCATCAAAGTCTTTCCCCCGACATGCCTGCAATAAACCAACAACATAGCAGCCCCATTACATCTTCTGGTCACCACTGGGAGCACAATGGCGATGACATCCAAGTCCTTGGAATTCTTTTTAAGGAACTAGAACATCTCTTACCTGTATAAAGAATAACTTGGGTATTCCAGCCAGTGCAGGGCTGTTGCGTGGAGAAAGGATATCGTAGAGATCTCGTAAAAATACAGGTTCGCCATAGAAGTCATAGATTAGCCCCTCTTCGCCGTGACTGGACAGGATGCTGATGAAGCATTCTCCTTGTGGCATGCGACTTTCTGCAAGGGGCAAATAGAAACATTTATTCACTAAAAATTTCAGGAGGGGTCTGGTTCACCAGCCAGCAGCCCCGGTGTGATTTGACTAACCACGGCAAGTGAAGATGGCCCACAGCATTACAACATAACGTGACCTTCTACTGCAAGCGAAGCTGGCTCACCAGAGGGTGATCTCACTCACTCACCAGTATCAGGGACATTGGTCTACAAACCAGGCAACACTTTCTCTCTAACCACCGTAAGGAAATCTCTTCCACCGTTGCAAGGCTAATAGGTACCTGGGCAAAATCCCCACGGCCTATCTCCTCACCAGAGTCAAGATTGCATGGCGCCAAGTCAAGACTCCACTTACAGACCCCATCCTTGCACCATTAAGCCTCAACAAATATTGTACCTTTTTGGTAGATTTCTCGGATTTCCTTGGCACTGACGTCTTTGTGAAGGGTGACTTTGTAGCCAAGATGGGAAAGTGCCTTGAAGAGCCGTCTTGTGTCACGCGTCACTCCGTTGCGCCGTCCCAATACATTCTGACTCCCTCTCGACCTACTGTGAAACTCAGTCATGGCGATGATCAAAGCCCGGCCTTTTATGGGTCCTGACATGATCGCTGAGGAAAGGACGGTGAATTGTCATGAAATATTTGGCTGCAACAAACACCTGCGCCAGGTCCATGGCACCTGGTGACGCTTACAATTATGCAAGAGCGAGGCTTAGAATTGCAGATGTATATTGATGACGTCCCGAAAAAAATTCAAACCCCGCGGAAACAGTCTTTAAATGAATGTGTAGCATTAGCTGGAATGGAGCCAGTCTGGGCTTGCAGCCACCTATCAATCACGTTTATACATTCCCCATAATGCAGGGAAGCACTTTATAGGTGGTGCCCAGTAACATGTAAATGTTAGATATGCCCTGGGGGGGGGGGGGGAATGTTGTTACGTATATACTGTTCATATGTTTATCACCTAAATCAAACGACAGCAAAGCTATATTAATTTCTGATTGTTACAGTTGTTATCATGTGGGTTTATTCTATATCATATAGTATAGGACACGGTACAATGCAGAACACAATCACCAACAGCATAGATCAAGCATAGATATAACCTGTTTATGTGTATGTGTAATGTGTATGTGTATGTGTAATGTGTAATGTGTAATGTGTAATGTGTACAGTCAATGAGACCAGCGCCTTTTACCCCTCTCACCCACATTCACTTACCTTGGCTCCTCTGGGCTTCCTTACTTGGAATGCTCTAAGACAAGTCTTTCCCAGGCACTTTATGTATACCTGAGAAAAGGGGCGTGTCTAGAACTGACAGGTCTGTCCACCTGGTACTCCCTGCACTGTAAAACTACTCAGTTTATTACTAATCAGGAAATGAGGCTGTAAATAATCATTCATCATAACCAAGCCCCGAGACAAGAGGTTTCCGTAAACTGGCTTCATTTCCTTTATATTCTACTATATTCTACAGTCCCTACCTGCCATGCATCCGTTCCGCCCCCACCCCCTTTTATAGGGGTTAAAAAGGTAAATCTTGAGCCTTCATGTTTTGGTGATTGATGATTTAGGTGTAATTATGCATCTGGTTTTGGCACACAAAAGGTTAATCATCACTTTGTTTGTAATCCCTCGCTCACTTGGCCAGCGCATGAATAGTTAATGCATTATAGGGTGGCTGCAGAGCTCTTTACAGAGATAATAAAATCCCCACCACGGGCTTCTATGAGGACTGCAATGGTCAATCAGCAACAGCGCCACCTAGTGTTTGACGCCTTTTTAGACATCTACTTGTCTGCCTCATTTAAATACCCACAGTGCACCGCGTCACATTATGCTCGTGTTGAATTCTATTTTCTGTAAAATCCGTTAAATACGTACAGATTTCTGTTAATATGCATTGAGTTTGCAGGTTTGATTTTTTATACTGACTAAACTGCCGATGCGGCTTAAGTTATTTAGCTCGCCTAAATATAAATGATTATCGTGTGTAGTCGGGTTCCTCCCCGGCTGCACTGTTCAGTATACTCTGGTTTCTCTTCAGATCGAATAAATCTTTCGCCTTTTACTAAAGATTTCCGTGGAGAGGAACAACCATGAGTTTCAACTAATTTTTGATGCCCGCCGCAAGCTGGGCTTGCAATACTGTTAATAAAAATAGATTGTGGAAGGTGAGTGTGGTGCTGGATTTGGTGTTGAGATTTCCGTGTCAGAGTACTTGGGTAATATTGTGGATAAAATTAAATTCCCATGTTGCTGTTGTGGAGTTTCGGTGATTGCTGCTTTATGTGAAATGAGTTTTTAATCCTCAGAGCCACTTATGTTGACCCAGAGCAGCAATCCTCAGAGCTCCTACCACCCACAAGTGTCAGTGGACCTCACGAGTCCCTCTGTCGGTGTTTTGCAGAGGTAACTGCTTCACGGTGACATTGTGGTAAGAGCTGATGTTTTAGGGAAGGGTTGCATGTCTGGCGCCCTCTATAGGCTGCATTTTCCAGGGACACAAAGGCTCTGTGGGGAAGTTCCTCGTCCATCGCTGTATTCTATATGGACTATTCCCAGGACATGTTCTTTTTGACTACTTCATCATTGTCTGGAATCATGCAAGGAGGTTCTACTGAGTAGACAAGTGGAATAGCATCCCAGCAGAGGTGGGGCAGGGGCTAATACAGCGAGGGAACTTAAACATTCTCCTTGCAGGAAAGGACTACGAAGTTCTTCAGTACAATGCTGTACTTGTAAATGTCCGCATATAAAAAAAGTTAATAAAACAAACAAAACATAGGGCTTTCCATGTGTATTAAAGTAATTGTGTTTTCTTTCAAACTTGCATGATCCAGAACCATGCACTTCTTTTTTGTCCAGGGATCCGGGTGAGATTCTTTGGGTATATCTACCGGGAGCCATAACCGATACGAAATGCCATATTTCTGTAACCCCCTGGCATACAGTTACATAAACTAAGGACAGTAATAAGCGAATGACACACAGCATGTAGACACCGTCATTTATTCTGAAAAATCTGTACACATTTTCAAAACAGTTCTTAATTAAATAATTTGTACTAAAATGGAATTTAGGCAGGGAGCAGAAAACATACCGTACTGTGAAAAGATGGACAAAATACCGTATTTGCTCAATTATAGGGCAACCCCCCAAAATGTTATTAATTTAGGAAAAATTTAGGACTATAAAACTACCCCATAAGAAAAAAGTTTTACTAGTAAATATGAATTCACATGTAAACTATTTTTTCATATTTAATAAAAACTATGATTGAGAAAAATGATTTTATTTCCTTTTATTTGCCAACCTGCCCCACGGCCTGCCACTCAACCCCCCCAAATATACCTTATATGCCTCTCTGCCCCCTAGATATGCCTTATACCTCCCTGATATGCCACTATTCCTACAGAAATTAATTTTAACCCCCTCTATGCTACTCGTCCTACAGAAATGCCTTTTAACCCCCTATATGCCACTCTTCCTACAGAAATGCCTTTTAACCCGCTATATGCCACTCTTCCTACAAAAATGCCTTTTAACCCCCTATATGCCACTCTAAACGCACCGACCCTCCAAAAAAAACCTCTGCTGCTCGTAAGTTTCACCGGGGCTTCAATGACTGAGCACCGGAAGGCCATGTCTCGCTGGTGCTCCTTCATAGACGCCCCAGCGGAAGTGCCGGCAGGACACAGAGAGGAGGATCTGGGTCCCGTGCAGCGCAAATACAGTATTTAATGAGAGCAAAAGCTACTGTGTTAGTCTGTAGCATACATATAGAGTATGAGAAGTATCGAGTAACAAGGCTTTCACAGTCTAGTAAATGTCTTTGTATGTTACAGCACACTATGGAATTTACATTGAAGGTACAGATACAGTACTAGCAGCCATGGCCCCCTTTCTGATTGATGATAATATAGATGTCTATTGCATTACTGCATAATATACATACATGAAACACTACAAAAATACTTCTTCCTCTATATAACCGATCCACGGTCATAATTTGATCTACGCTTATTGTTTAAGAAAAACTCATATGCTAAGAGAATAGCACCAGGTTTTAAGAATTTCAGTATTACGAATATGCATTTTATCACATGTGGATTTCCAAGGCACTTTATAACAGTATTGTATTTGGTATAGTGAGATAATTCGAGCTTTTGCATAAGAATGCCAAAGACGTATAAACATGTAAGTTAATGGAATAAAGTGTTACATCTGGAATGGGCAACTGTTCAAAGGTAAGGCAAAAAAAGTGAATAGTTGATGAAGAATACGAGTAAGGGGGATGTTATTGGCAAATTACTATCCTTATGCCACATCCAAATCCTGTTCTGCATAATACGCCACTCGTCTTTGTGATCAGATCTCTAATCACTCCGATTTTCTGTCTTGGTTGTGTATAATCTTCTTTCTCAAGCTGAGCAGATCTAAATAAATATTTCGGCCCAAGATTTCAGACGCGCAGACCACAGCTCCGTTCAGTGCCCCTACAAACCCGCAAAGGAAGATATCCTGACCTGTAACACAGAACGATAGATTGTGAGCCCTTCTGAGAAAAGAATGCCAGGTCAGCTGATCAAAGCATGATTTGTGCATTTAGGATATTTTTTTTCTGATAGAAAATTTACACTTTTGCTTAATTAAAAACCATGGAATTCCATCCTTGTCAGGCTTCTGATTTGGAACATGGGTCGTTGATTATTGAGCAGGGGCCACTAACTATCCCTTTAGCTAGAATCGCTATGAAAATGTATCGAAAAATGAATGGATTTTCCGTATTTAGATTTTAAACATTATATTGGTTTCAATTTTGAGTTATTTTTCATTTTTGGTTATGGGAATAGACACATAAATTGACTCTGTTCTTGCAGTGGCTGATCTAAAAGCTCTCGATAATGTCACTAAAGCAACACCTGCTAAAAGAAGAGCTTTCTACCCTCCTGGGTGGTATGCTAACCTGTCAGATAAAGTCCCTTTATGGGTGTTTTGGCCCGGTTGACAGCCGTGGTTTCTGGATCCATCCTGGAAATATCATGGTCTGCACCATAGAACTCCCCCTTTGATGCACCCAGGTAGTGTTGGTTGGTAAGTGGGGAGCCGCTGGTGTAGCAGTCAATCTGAAAAGCAGACGGGACAATAAACAAGACTGAGATCTATTCATCATTCCCAAAATGACCTGTACAGACCCCGTAGTTAAACATTTATTACAATAGCGTTAAGAAACATAAGATACCGGTAGAAAAAGGAGAAGCTTAAAATCTATTAGGAGGTTAAGGGGGATTAAGACAGGAGGAGGGATTGCTTGAGCATAAAATGATTGGATTTTCACATTAAATGTCACATGCAGCAATTAATGGCCTGGACATCTCAATACTGGGGGTAACAATGTATATTTAGAATGCCGTCGTGGGGTATTAAGAGAATAGTTTGTATCCTTCTATTAACTGGCTGGTTTTTTAATGAGCAGTTAAAACAAGTGAAAGTAGGGGACATTCTGACAGAATGAGATTAAATTAATAAGTAATTCATAGTTTGTTGCAGACACAGCATGCATCCCAGAGGGCATACTATCAGCGGGCTGTGGGTATGGAGCTGCAATAAAAAGGTAAGTGGTTCACAGAAGTAAGGACAGGACCAAGTAAGAATAGACAGACAGCGGTTGGGGAGACGATCCTGAAAGGCGAAGAAAGAAGATGGATGAATGGGGTGGGGTGCTGCCTTGATCTGATTTTGATAAGGAGCACAAAAGACTTGGCAAAATCCCTTCTAGCTCAGGCCCTCATCTTATTTAATGAGGACTCATCTCAGGAGAAGTCCGTTAATCTTGTATCTGCTCAGGTAACAAATTATCCAGGTATTTGTGTGTTGAGATGGACTGTATGAGTTTTCTTTGTTTTGCTTGTCACAGTTTTCCCACAAGGATCAGTCTAAATATTGCAGAATATGCTGCTTCCTCACCTTGTCCCCGATCTGAGGGAAGATCTTTATGACGGTCTCCATCATGGCTTCTGCAAACGCGCTCTTTGTGCTTTCATAATCCGCCCCGCGTTTCTGCACCTTCTTATCCTTCCACTCCGCGAACCATTCAAAGGGTGTGAAGGTCAGGGCGGTCAGAGTTGATTTCCCTGTTTATTTAAACCAAATGGGGGTAAATGTACCACTAACAGCTACTAAAAAGGACCACTGCAAAAGTTGTCTGCATGGTAAACAGATTAAAATGTTTAAAAAGATACAGTCAGGAACAGGCTGTTGATGGAAACGTGTTTAATCACCTGAGCTGCAAACTCCAGAATTGTTTGAAAACAATGATAACCTAAAGTTTAAACACCCTGTCAATGCAGCGAGACACTCGATAGTGATGATATCCCTGGGATCAACTGACAGCGTGCTTCCCGATCAGCAATATTCGAACTATAGAAGTGGTTGCTTAATTGGTTGTGTGGATATTTTCAGGGCTATCTTTAACATAGGGCACATAGGGCAAATGGGGTAACTACTCCTGGCCTAGCCTTAGCTTAGGGGCCCAAGGCTGCTGTTCCTTGGAGCCCCTCTTTTGCTGTGCTGTATATCCCAGGTTTGTCGGAAGGAACTATGCAGCAGCCAGGGGGATATCAAAGCTGGATGCTGATGGAAGGTTGGGGGACAGTGTGAGGGCCAGCAAGGGAGGCTTCCGCAAGGCCCCATTATTATTTGGAGACAGCCAAGGATATGATTATGTCAAATGAAGGCAAACTTTCCCTAAGGCTCTGATCTCTGCATCTTTACCCATCTAACAGAATCATACTGGTTGAGGATCATTTTGAATAAGGTCCACATTCAGTAAGCAATTCTCTAGATTTTAATCTCCATTTCTATCCAATGATTACGGCAATTCATTTTATAACTTTCATGCTTATCCCCCCAGACTAAGGTTACAGTTTGCCAATCCATTTTCGTGGATTGCTACCTTCTTAAGTGTCCTGGCTGTGTAATAATTTGCAGGCGAGTAATAACAGGCGTTACAAGTGTGCTGTGGGTGTCAGGAATTCATTTTCTGTTATGGTGACAGATGTGTAATACAGATGTATTATCTGAAGATTTTGTGTGTTTTACTTGCAGTTCCACATATAGCCACTAGAGTGTCTACTGTACCAAAAATAAGGGACAGCATTTACAACCTGACTGCATTCTTTCTGTGCTCCCTTTATGGGGTTTCTATGCATTTCCTTTGTTTTGGGCAGGGCTGGACATGGTGTTTTTTTGCTGGGACACATGGCTGGAGATTGTACCTGCTACTTCACCCCTGATAGACATGTTTAGCTGTGTTAAGCACTGCATGGACAGGGTAAATCTGTCTCCAGGTCTAGGAATGTAGCTGGGAGAGCTTACCAGGGCAGCGCTCCTCATGGGTGGGATCCTTCGCAGAAGGGGAGGAGATGTATAACATTGGAATGTAATTTGGGGCATCATCGGGCTGGGCATCACAGAAACGTTTCTCTCTGTAACAAAAGAAAAGCTCAAGTCGAAACAGTGCTGGAGGGGCACTGTAATGAGAAGCTGGCTGTCGGAATTGGATGTATTAACCCATTTACATTTTCATTATTAGTGATCATTTAGCAAGGATTTTTCTGATACAATGTTTGATATGTAGCCTTATTATGATATCAATCAATGGAACATTCCACTGGTCGCTATGGCGACATTTCACACCAGTATCACTTTTCCATATATAACCTCCTTTGGATTATTAGGGTTGAAAAAAAACATTGCATTCTGTATTTAGTTTCTTGAAACAAATGATATATTTATATAGAGTTATTAATTAAATATTGTTTCATTGCTTCAACCTCCACAATGTGATCTTTTTCCTTGAAATCTGCATAAAAAGGGATAATCAAACAAAATCAACTGAATTGTAGGAGTGTAACATGTCTCATTTAAAAAGAAAATGACTGTTTGCGTTTACACCATTATTATACTGGTTGGAATCTACTACCTGATGTCAGGTGTTGTGATGAATTATTTGGGCTCCCATATGATGCCGTAATACATTTGGCATCATGGATTTATATTTTACATTATGGAGACACAAAGTCTTCGGCTCTGCTATCTGTATAAATGCGATGTAGAGGTACCCTTCATACTCTAGTGACAGAATCTGTACTTACAACTTGGCAAGGTCTGTGTCTGGCATGAAGATATAGTTTGAGGCTGGGAGATTAAGCTCTTCCTTTGTTCCTTTAATCCCAATGAAGAGGCTGAAGCCCCCGGGCCCATGTCGAAGAGTTCCCAGCTGCTTCTGGATCTCTGCGGAAGGGCAAGGCATGCAAGCAGACGTGTCAGAGCAAGAAATGCAAAGTAAAACTCAATTGCCTGGTGGCTCTGATACCCCTGGGCTCTGTCTGTCACAGAATACAGACATAGTCTAGAGTATATACCCTGTATACAGCCAAGTCACACAAGGGAGCTGTGAGAATAATAGAGGGTTCACTATTGTTCTTAAACATGTCCTCCTCCTCTGGCCTCTGTATATCCATCATCTCCTGCACTTCACTAGGCTACTCCTATCCTGAAAGCACGTAGGGCTTATTGAAGGCAACTATTTGAGCAGTTAAAATGTAAAAGGTGTAAGAAAATGCTAGAAATAAAATATATCATTTCAGGGGCAACAATTGTATCATGTTCTTCATACAGTATGTATAAAACCAGAATCAAGTTTGTTTCCAAGCTTCCACACAGAAACATACAATTTGATGGCGGTGGAGAACCATTTGGCCCATCTAGTGTGGCTGAGGTTAATTAACACTTTTTTGCAAATTTGCAAATAATATACTAGTAAAAAACATATATGATATATTACAGATCCAGCCTATTCATCACTTGGGCTATCCATAACGAAAATTAGGTGGCACTGGTGCCAGACCTGACCTCGTCAAGTGTTAGGTTGGGCTATCATAGTAATATGTTGCATCTTTCCATTAAGGATAAAACACGTCTATTATGAAGTAATAACTCATTGCCTATAGAAACGTTGTCAGCTGCAGACCTGTGATGCTCTCCCCATTCCCCACATACTGTACCTGGCTGGGATCTCAGTGCGGGAGGTAGGAGTTTTTCATATGTGTTGAATATTCCAGCATCAGAAATGATAACAGGGGCAAAGATATTCATAGCATCATGTCCTTTGGATTTAACAACAACACCTGTCAAAAAAAAATTAGTATATTTAATACTGAGAATTTCTCAAACTATAGAAAGAAGCAGGTCTTCCGTAGTTACACGTGTTAATACGCATAACATAAATACATATTAAGCTTTTCTTGCCTCAACTCAAAATATAGACAAGATGTGTTGTGCCGCCATTAGTACGATGGCAAAGTGTATATTCATAGAGACCTCACAGAACATCGATCCCTGCGTTTGGAAGAGCAGGCGTATGGAGCTTTTACTGGTAGGTCCATCATAAACCTGGTTGTTGCCTTCCCATGTGGACGTCTGTATGCAGGTTACCCTAAATTAATTTGGGTAGGCATCCTGCCCCCGTCACCGCAACTTCTGCTTAAGGTCTTCAGTTTCCCTGCTGTTTTTTTATGTAGGATATCTCTCTGTATGACGAGCTGTATCTGCCGTATGACAGCTTGTTGACGCTCTTCTATACTTACCACATGCTTTTCCCTCTTTGCTGATGAGAATCTGCTCCACCGTTGCTTTGGACAGCACAACCCCTCCTGCCTTCTCAATGGTGGGCACCAGATGGTAGGTAATCTCACTGGCTCCACCAGTAGGGTACCAGGCACCACGCAAGTAATGATCAATCAGCACCGCATGCAGAGCAAAACTGCCCTTATCCGGGAATACACCTGAGGAGACACACGACACGCAATTGATACCAACAGTCTAAATTAAAGGTGCTGTTCCACTAAGAGAAAACATTAATTGTGCTCCCCCTAAGAAGCTTCTCCAGATTTTATGGCAACAACGTATAATCTTGTTTTTGAGTCGCGTCGTCCTGGCATAAGTTATAAGCAACATTTTACATGATTAAAGAATTCTTTCTGGAAAAGCTTTGGGCATTGGCTAGTACTAGCAGGAGCGATGTTTCCAATGCAGCATTTAGTTACGATTTTGTGAAATTCAGTAGAGTAGTTGGAACAGCACTCTGTGTAAAGTCATTATCGCCCTATATTCTCATGCTTTACAGGAGTCATTCGATGCATCGATGGATAATTCATTGTGACCGTTCTACAGCCCCACCTAACCTCACCCTGACAAATATCCTTTCACTTCAGGGCCCAGCTTTACATCAATCACATTAGATCTGCCTTGCAAAAGCCATTCATAGCATACATGTTCTGCCTGCTCGCCTATAACTATGCCAAACTATCTTGCTAGATTCCTAGTCTTTTTTAAAACCGTTCCCTAATTATTACTAAAACATTCACTATATGCATTAAAACATGGCCATGCTAATGTTATCACTGGACTTACATATAAGTCATATAGTTTAAGGTCTGTACACAGTAAATTATAATTCATCACGAATGGCAGTGCCCAAATACAATGGGAATCTAATAAAATTATCGAGCAGGCGTCTTGAATAAAACCATTTTCTTTCCGCCCTATTTGCTGAGATTACTCTCCCTACACAAATTATTCACACTACAGAGCAACAAGAAAAAGTCTCATGTATTTGTATTCAGGAGGGCAATACAATGTGACACAACAGGGCACCCTTAAACCAGCTTTCATAGTAGACTAAGACATTTCATTCAAGTCTACATTACTGTACCAAAAGCAAATCATTATAGAACCCCTACTATCCAACACTCAAACCATTCTTCTCAAACTACGTCTCCCACCAAATTCCTCTGCCATCCCCTACTAGTCATAATTCTACCCCAGATCACTAACTTTTATACCTCTGCCAAGATCTTAGTATATCACTGAGTAACTTCCTAGACCAATTCATACCATATGTCCCGAAAATGTAGCTTAATACAGCGCGCAGCTCCTTGTTGTCTGTCAGCCCATTGATTACTTCAGAAACGCTCCTGTCCGCATACTGGAAAAACGGGGAGAACCATTTCACAAGGCCAGTGCGGATTAAGAATCGGGCGAGTGGAAGCGGTAGCATCTTCAAGATGGCCATGTCTTGCACCCGACCAGATACTTTCTGTAAGATGAAACACTTATTAGTGCTTGATGATCCAGCTTGGTGACACCAGGGTCAAAAATATGTCCATAAACAGACAAACAAGGATTACAGGGATATAAGAGTCACTGTGGGGTTGCACATAAGGTACTGTACCGCAGCATCACCCAGACAGTAGATATGGAAGATATGGTGTCCATCCCTTCCAGATTGTGATGATACAGGTGACCTACAGAATTGTCCAATGATAGACGAACCTTCATTAGCTTCATAAAGTTGAGGATGGCTTTCTTCTCCCCCGGGAAGGCTTTTATCAGCTCCTCTGTGTACACCTGCTGCCCCTTATGCATATTATACCGTCGAGGGTTTTCTGGGTCTCCCACTAACACCACATCAAATGGGTCATCCATCATTGACCATTGCAGCTGCCCGTCCGTCAGCTGATCTACCAGTATCCGCATCGGGGACAACTCGTTCAGCTGCCCGATGTAATGAATGCCTGAAAAGAACGAGCAAACTTAACTGCTATTCAATTACTGAAATTCTTAAACTTTATTTCGAAATGTTTATATTATTCTAAAAAAAAATAAAAAAAACCCTTAATTCTAAATCTTGGTCCCTCTGGGCTTGGGCTTTCTGGCTACTGTACAGTATTTGAGTGACCGACCAGCAACTAATGAGTATGCGGCCAAAGTATCCTCACAAACTGTTGCTCGAGACACTTGTGACCCACTGATAAGCGCCACAGAAGATAGCGGCACACAAAAGCTGGAACCAACTAGGTTTACTCACCCACGTCAAATTCGTAGCCCTTCTCATTGAAAGTGTGGCAGCAACCTCCCAGTTTGCCAAGCTGTTCCAGGACCAGCACTCGTTTCCCAGCCTTGGAAAGGAGGGCCGCAACTCCCTGGCCTCCGATGCCGCTGCCAATGACGATGGCATCTAGGTTCTGAGGGACCTTGTCTGGGGAGAACACTGCGAAAGCAGAGAGATTATAAGATCAGCAAAGGAGGAAAAGAGACGTGGCAAGGAAAGAGGAAAAGGCAATGGGAGAAGCAGAAGACGGACATGGGAGACATGGGTTATTGGACAGTCAGATACGTCATAGAGGTGTAAAGGGGAGCAATTTTTCCTCATTTAAAGACCCAAACCTTAATTAGATCTTGGTCTACTCTTAGCTTCAGGATAGCTCTGTGATTACCCTATGCATGAGTTTATTCCCTTACTGTCTCAACCTATACCCCTTCTGCTGGGAGGCTGTTCTACCACCCTCTCAGTAAAGTAAATCTTCCTTACATTACATCTATGCCTCTGACCCTCTAGTTTTATGACCTCTTGTTCTAACGTTTCTTCTCCTTTAAAATAAACTTTCCTCCTGTGCTTTGTATCACATCATAGTAGCCCTCCTCTGAACTTTCAATATCCTTCTGGAGATGGGGTCTGGGTTGCTCAGCTGAACAAATCTACTGCAAGTCTAAAAGACAGTAGGAAAAGAGGCTAAATATATAGGGGGGATTCTGCAGGATCCTTCTATACATTTGCAAGGACGAGAAAGCATCCAACAAAAGCCAATCAGGAAGGAGCCGGGCGGCTGCCTTTAATCGCAGTTTAGTTTGTTTCCTCCCAGCCGCTGTCAGAAGCGATCAGTGTTACAAAACCAGCCGATTGAGCGAGACTTGCTGACACAGAACTATGCGTGCCGGGGATGTACGAGTTTACCATAAAGGTGATTTATTAAAGAAAATAACTTCCTATCGGCAATCGTAACTTTAACTCACCGCGCTAAACACACAATAACACAGAACGCGATCGGACAGGAGCAAGCAGCACGAGTTCAGCGGCTTCCATTGAACCGGCGATCGTTTCATTACCGTTTTTTATCACCTTTCTCCTCAGTGCTTTATCAAAAACCAGCGGCTTTGGGGGTCTTCTGGTGTCCACGGCCAAGGGGTTGGGGCCCCGGGCTCCTAGCCACTTCCTGAGTATAATAAGGGTCAGAACTAGACCTGCTATCAGGTACAGCCACATGTCTGCTGTCTGTACTATGAGCTACAGTCTGTCTCTCTGTCTCTGTACTATGAGCTACAGTCTGTCTGTCTGTCTCTGTACTATGAGCTGCAGTCTGTCTGTCTGTAAGTCTCTGTACTTTGAGCTGCAATCTGTCTCTCTGTCTGTCTGAGAGTCTCTGTACTATGAGCATGTATCTGACTGGGAGTCTCTGCGCCCTGATCTGCAGTCCGTCTGTCTCTGAGCTGCTGTCTCCCTGACGCTCTTTAACTTACAGAGAATGGGCCGGCCTTGGACAGGTGTCGGAGCACTTCCTGTGTAGCCGGGTCTCCTGATGCTCAAATCACGCTGAGGAGGCGTGTTACATAGCGACTCTCTGCCGGCTGCGTTAAGTAATAGCCCACGCTGATAAAGCCTGTTTTGTTTGCCAAATGAGGGTGAAAAATGATCCATAGCGGGCACTGCTAGAAAATGATTTGAAAGGCCCTGGCTATAAGTTCACATTGAGGAACACCCTGAAACATTTATAGGACTAAGTTATCCGCCATCTTTATATATATATATATATATCTTATATAGTTTGTATATATATATATATATATATAATAACCTCTGTTATTATGTCATGGCTAAGATGGAGGGTAAAACAGTATACTACTCAGCTGCTGTTAAGGAATAAAAAATATAAAAAAAATACCCTGTCATAATCTTATGTTTCTGGTATAATCTTGATTATTTTTAGGGTCAATTTAACAGTTACTTTATTTTTTGTTTGCAAATACTGGGTAGATCTCAGTCCTGAAGAGTTTAGGCAGTGAAATAGTGCTGTGATTTCAGGTAATAAAAGATGTCACTTATTAACTGCCAGCGAGGACACCAATATATGGGTGAAAGTTTACAATTCTGGCTGAGTAAGACTTCTGTCCTGGTTGGGTTTGTACATGTAGCGGATATCACCAAATATTTGGCAATGTGTCTACTTGGTGTGGCCAGTGCATGGCCTTTTACCTAGAAGTATTCAACCCAATGTGCCAGACTTTCCCCAATATACAAATATATGCTGGGATCTATAGGGCATAAAAACAGCGATGTATTTTTTTTTCACGTCCCTGGGCCGGTTACAGGAGATCTTAGATTTTCCCCAAGATATCCATCTGTTTTTTTGTATGAGCTCAGAATGCAGTATCCGCTGCCCTAAAAGTCACAATATTGTGTTGGGACTATTGGCAGCTTTACATGCGTAGAGTATTATGGGTGAATGGTCTCCGGTGGGCCGATGTCTCTTCTCTGCCCAGCACACAGACTCCGAGGGGCAGAAACACTGTCTCTGTGCCCCTGGCAACACATGGTGGAGTAAAAAATAAAAAACATACCCTATCATAATCTTATGTTTCTGGTATGATCTTGATTATTTTTAGGGTCAATTTAACAATTCCTTTAATTTTTGTTTGCAAATACTGGGTAGATCTCAGTCCTGAAGAGTTTAGGCAGTGAAATAGTGCTGTGATTTCAGGTAATAAAAGATTTCACTTATTAACTGCCTGCGAGGACACCAATATATGGGTGAAAGGTTAGAATTCTGGCTGAGTAAGACTTAACTTTAGTAACCTGGCCTGTTTCATACCGTTAGTCCTGTGAAGAATCAGAACAGTGTTTCTGCTCAAACCGGGTTGGACTTTCTGTCCATTGTATCTACATCAGTCTACAGGCCGGCATGGATGATATCATCCTACACAGAGTCCTGGTTGGGTTTGTACATGTAGTGGATATCACCAAATATTTGGCAATGTGTCTACTTGGTGTGGCCAGTGCATGGCCTTTTACCTAGTATTAAACCCAATGTGCCAGACTCACCCAATATACAAATATATGCTGGGATCCATAGGGCAGAATAACAGTGACGTATTTTTTTTCACGTCCCTGGGCCAGTTACAGGAGATCTTAGATTTTCCCCAAGCAGCCCATGCTCCTCATTGCCTGCAAAAGTCACAATATTGCGTTGGGACTATTGGCAGCTTTACATGCGTAGAGCTCAGGTATTCCAGATGTATAAAAACGCAGAGGGTCTGTATTATGGGTGAATGGTCTCCGGTGGGCCAGTGTGGTACATGGAGGTCTGTGCCGATGTCTCTTCTCTGCCCAGCACACAGACTCCGAGGGGCAGAAACACTGTCTCTGTGCCCCTGGCAACACATGGGGGGCTTGGCTCAAAGACAAGGGCCAGTTTTAGCACCAGGTATCCCGGGCAAGTCATGAGGGTGATTATTCTTCCAAGAAAGACCAAAGTGGTGGAAGCCCCTGGGCCACTTTTCTAGGGGCTAATCGCCCCATTGGAACTCTTTGGGCACCCCCAGCAGTGCACAAATGAATTTGTGTGGATAAAATACATTCCCCTCATCATAATTACTTGGACTCTGGGTCAGACTGGTACAGATGCCAGCCACTGTTGAATCTAAATCGACAGAACACTTTTAAATGATATTATTACGTAATATGTATTACATATCAGTTAATTATTAACAACAAAGTCTAAATGGCCCTTCTGCTAAAGTCTAAATGATATGCAACCATACTCAATACATGGCGTACCTCTCAACCATACCAACTGCGGTTCCTCTTGCCAGAATAAAAGATGGCTGCCAAAGTATCGACTCACTATCAGCGTTACTCAAACCGCGTGACCTGGACGGTGATGTCATGATCACGTGACCCGGAAGAAAAATGCGAGGCGAAGCAGAAGACTGAATGTAAGTGACAGAACGGAGAGTGTTGGGTGGGAGATGGAGAAGGGAAGGCGCGGAGGGGCACATATTTTTATAAAGTGTGATTAATTGGCTTGAATAGCTGGTGGGCCGTTCAAAAATATAGACTGTAGTTAGAGTAATGCGTGTGCCAGGAATTAACAGGTAAAATAGGGGGTCAAAGTGACACCGGTGAGCTCACGGCCAGACGAGGGTCATAAAAATGAGTTTGATCGCCCAGAATGCAGGAGAGGAAACGGTAGAGAGTACAGCGATTACCAATGATCGGTAGGATCGGTGATTATCGGTGATCGGAAGGATCTGATTGATGAAGGAGAGGCTACGTTGCACAACATAAGTAGACAAAGTTGCTAAAGAAGGAATAAGAGGAGGAAATGGACTGTGTTTTCAAGATCATCTTTAGGATAAAGTGCTAAACGTAGAGCAATCACTATGGGAACCAAAACAAAAAGACAATGCTTATTTTCCCCATTTGTAGCACTTTGTGGCAGATTTGTGCTTTTTAATATAAATGTATCCAAGTTGCACATTTTTTATATTTATTTAGTATAAAATTGGCGTGTATAGAAAAGCTACAGTGAGAATAAATTTAGGGATATAGTTGTGGAAAAAGGTCCTTTCATAGTCTGGAAACATAGAATATAGCAGTAGATCAGCCCGTCTGGCCTGCGCGTTGTTTCCTGCTTTAAAGCCCTATGGCTATCCAGTGTATATTTAAATTCCCTTACTGTGTTAACCTCTACCACTTCTGTTGGGAGGCTGTTCTGCGTATCCACCACCCTCACTTCCTTATGTTACATCCAAGCCTCTGACCCTCTAAAGATGTACTTTATTTGATCTGTTTTAGCGGAATCAATAAAATGGTGCGCTGGCTTCCCTAATGGATATTATTGTGTATACTGCTGTGGGTACTCCTGTTAAGTGTTACATCTATTGGGATTCAACCACAGAATTAATTATACTTTTTCCCGTCCAAACTCTGTCTGTTTTTCACAAATGTCAACTGATTCATACTTCTAACAATATGTAGCATTCAAATTTGTTACCACTCTTTTTAAAAATAATAATAATCAATTGTAATTATTTATAAACTTCACCTTCCGGAGCTTTGGGTTCTGCATGTTTATACCCTGAGATCTGGGACAATTCATGGCATATTACAGAGAACACACAATTAATCGGCATGGTGTGACTTCATTCACAAACCGCAGGAAGCCACATGGCTACAGGGAGTAGAAACCTAGAAATCCAAGAGCATGACCCGAAGAGTTCCCAGAAATGTCCTTAAAGTGTTACGGCGAGAGGACAGATTACTTGCGCATGCCAAAAAAAATCTCAGAAAATTAATACCAATTATTATCCGATCTCCCGGCCCGTCACACTAAGATTGAAATCCTCCCTATCGTTCCCTGTTTCAGAGCAGCTCATCGCACCCTAGCCTGTTGAGCGGGTTTATGTTCACAATAAGACGCCCACCACACTTGGCCACAAGAGGTGTTTGCAGAGCTTGTATGTCGGCTCTTAGCGTCTGTACATCACGTGCCGTAGTTGGACTTTTAGGTAACCCGCTGTAGAGCCCCGTAAGAAACAGGAATGGTCGCCCATTCAAGTTACGGTACACTATAGACTTGGCTGTGCAAACTGATCCATGGCGTTGCCAGTAAGTCTCATTGCTGATTTTCTAGAAGAAAGTGATGCTAAAGGGAAGCGTGGACATTCACCTTCCAGGGTGCTGCTGAAATGGCCAGCATGTAGGTACAAGAACCGAGGGTTAAGCACCCCCACCCGCCACGCAGACGCCTCATTAATGGAGTCCAGAGAGGGCCTTAAATCGCAGGAGAGTCTCAGTGGTTTAAATGCAATGCGGGGCAGTCCCACTTATACAGCTCCTTGGTAAGCAACATAGCCAAATTTGGGGTACTTTGAGGTAGTGCTGGGCTAATATACTTTAGATCAGTGTTTTAAGTAGTATTTGATGGGTGTTTGCTGATTCACATGCGCGGAACTCTAGTTCCTATCTCAGATGACAAGATGCAGCCAGCGCTCTGGGTTTGTTCCGAGGTCTATTCACACAAGTGCACTTTATCTTTTGGTAAAAATGACTATGAAGGGTTATCTTTTGTAATAAGAGAGATATGTCTTACGTTTCTCCCCTCTGTTTATATTCTGTAGATTTCCCCGTTTTTGTCCCTTCCAGCCTTCGCCATGCCGGAACACCATGATTCCAGCCTGCCCCCCGAGAACAGGATCCGGGCTCTTGTTGCATTGGGAACGACTGTGGAGGTTAAAGACGACATCCCCCTGAAGCGCTATTACAGATCTGGCGTGGAGATAATCCGGATGGCCAATGTCTACGCGAGCGAGGGGAATGCAGAACACGCGTTTATTTTATACAACAAGTATATAACGTAAGCATTTCTCTTAACAACTAACTATAACCGTTTTATTTGTGTACTGCTGTGTATAAGTCGTATTTGTTAATGTCGCTTCTCTAACAGACTTGGGGAATTATAGGGTTAACATTGTTGATATTTGGGAGCTGTGTTTGTTAGATCCTCGGAAATCCCTACAAACAATGGGGACCGTATTTATAGATAAAGGAGAAGCCGCATCGTTTTACGGCAAGTGCCATATTTGAAGCAATAGCCTTAGCCGTCAGTGGAACGTGTCTTCGAGTTGCAATTTTTGCCCCGGTCTGTAATATAAATAACAGATTATTTGTATTTCATCTAAACATCGTGTTATAGACACAGTAAATGTGTAGGTAAACACCGAAACGTAGAATTTAACAGCAGATAGGACCCATTCGCCCATTTTTCCTGATGTAAAGACTCAGAAGACCTTAACCAGTCCTTGGTCTTGTCTTAGATTCAGGAGCCATGCGCCCGTCCCATGCATGTTTAAATTCCCCTCTGTATTAACCTCTACCGCTTCTGATGGGAGACAGTTCCTTACATTACATCTAAGGATCTTTCCCCCAAGCTTTACATATCAAGATCCCTTCGTTTTTATCTGGCAAACCATTTACTATTTTAGTAGCCATCCTCTGAACCTTCTCCAAAAGAGACACAGCCACTTGGTCTCATCCATATGTTTATTAACAAAATGCCTAGCACAATGTATGCACACAATCCCATAATATTATTATTATTTATTGTTTTATATAGCACCATCAAATTCCGTAGCGCTGTACAATGGGACTTCTTTGCCAAAACTACCTAGTTTTTACTTTACATTTTACTATAAATGCAGGGCAGGCTATCTATAGCGCCAAATTGGAGCTCTATACTTCCTGTTATTTTTGTAAAACTTTATTTATACAAACACCTGAAAATTCCTGTTGTAAGCCCTACATATACCAACAACAAGTGATTATTGAATATTTGTTGGCAAGCTTTATGTGCGTTTTGGTCAAAATCTATGCTGCTTTCCCCCCCCATATCATAGAGAGCTGGAGGTCTTGCTAACCACAAAACCATAGAGTTTGACTGTCTGTCACAATAAGATAGATTGGAACCATATCAATCTGACGTCTCCACAGGACAGGATATAGGAACAGAGAGGAGTTATCTGTTAAGCTGTAGAAGGGCTGTAATCACAATCAAATAACAGGGTCGTTAGTTTAGGGCAATACCGGTAAATGTAGCGGCAAGACAATTCTATCTAAACTGTAAGATCAACTCTGCCAGCACAGTGCTCCACCTACTAGATATACAACAAATGTTCTTCGCTCGGTAGTTATCAGGTCTGATATGCGGTAGCAGACCGAGCTATACACCTGTTCTATTATACCATCCACATTACAGGGTGAGCCATTCCTCACATTTGCATTTTTCATTTACTGTTCCTTAGTGGTGCTCAATGTCATTAAAAAAAGAAATATATATATATATATATATAAAATAATAATTTTTTTGTTGTGAAACCATTAAGCTTGTGCTCAGAATGCCCCTAGCGTAATAAAGAGTTCCAGAGCAGGATATATTAATAGTGCTGGTAAAGAGTCTGATTCACACTAATTAACCTGTTACCAAGTGGGACGCATGCCACACAACACGTGAATGGCATACGGCTCACTGCTGATCATGTAGTTTGCTTCTTGCAATAAATTAATATAATAAAATAATAAATAGTTAGTCAATGGGACTGGTGAGTGAATCATATGCTAAACTTTAAGCTACCTTGTAGTGGCTTGCAGCACAATGTATACCACAACCATTCCATATGCCAAAAAAGCAATTCCTGCATTATTTTAAAACCATATCTTTTTTAATTTATTTACAATTTGATTAGGTCTATGGGGAGCTAATGGCCTATGTGACCCTGTGACATTACTTATAAAATCACGGGGAATCCTGCTCTATACATAACTTTTGTTATGCTCCGCACAGGTTACAGTGTGATATAGCTATAGCCCTATATGCCCTAACTTTAAACCTCAGTGATGTAATGGCCTTAACGTCTCTTTGAGATTGGACACGACTTATTCTGAAAGAAGTAACTGCTGGCATGGATTTAATTAGGTTAATTATTTGGTAACAGGAGGTCCCTGCAGAACTGGTTCTTGTTATAATTCATATTGCAGTCCATTTTTCAAAGATTTGGATGCTTCTTAACGCGTGTAAAAGAGCGAAGGCATTCTTCTGCTATTGGAGTTAAAATGGGACTAATGTCGTATCACCACCTCCTGTCTCTATTGAAAGCAGGAAGCATACTTAAATATACCTGTATGCACAATGCTTTGTGTCACTCCCATTACTGCCCCCTAGTGTACATTGGCAGTCTTAAATCAATATATATGTCAGATGGGATCTTAAATCTGTAGAAAAAAAAAAGTGTGTGTGTGTATATATGTATAGGTATATTTATATGTACTGCCCATGTGGCATGAGTAGCAGATTGTATGGGTTTAGGTGTTTGCTAGATACTACATTTTATCCGGTAGGTTGCATCAGGTGCTCATATGGAGACCTTTACCATGTAGATACCAAACTCTGCCGTCCTTCTATATATAACCGCTACGCATTACAAGACCGTTAAGCTCGTTGTGCTTCTCCGCAGACTATTTCTAGAACAGCTTCCAAGACATCGGGAATACAAAACCACAATCGTCCCAGAGAAAAAGGATACACTTAAGGTGAGCATGCTTGACTGGGTGGTGGCAAAGGTTGGTCATGGTGAGAGTGGACTTCGCTAATATCTGTATTCTTTATGCAGAAACTCAAGGAGGTGGCCTTCCCCAAAGCAGAACAGCTCAAGGCGGAACTGCATAAGAAATACAGCAAAGAGTATGCCGAGTACACAGAGAAAAAGGTGTGGTGTGGGGTGAGGGGTTCCCGTAATTGGCATTGGGCAGGTTAGTGACCATCTCATCATTTTTTTGACTGTTATATAGAGGATAGAGGAGGAGGAGTATTCCCGACGCTTGGCTTTACAACAACAGCTGGAAACTGAGAAACAGCGGGTGGCTCGCATGAAAAAGCAGCAAGAGGAGCAAGAACAGCTCAACGCCTTCGAGGAAATGATCCGTAGGAAGGAACTGGAGGCAGAGCGACTACGAGTCCTGCACCAGTTTGCACAGGACAACTCCAACAATCCAGAAGGGCCTCTTATTGCAGGGGTGAACGAGCCCCCAATCCCTACACCTCTGCCCACCGCTGACGCTGTCTTGCCCAAACCACCCGCTGTAGACAGAACGTTGAAGCCAACTTCCATAGACCAGAATGAAGGATGTAAGTGAATTGGGTCAATAACAAGAGTTTGGTTACGGGAATAATGATACAGATTAAAGCAGAAAGTCATGTGATTTGGGCATCATTCTGGGGGGGGGGTAATAGACCCTGCGCTACCAATGGGGATGAGTGGTAACAGCCTTCCATCAGAAGTGGTATAGGGTGAGATAGTAAGGGAATATAATCATGCATGAGATGGGCATAAAGCTATCCTGAATCTAGGGCAAGACTAAGAACTCATTAAGGTTTGGCTTCTCATGAAAAATGGACAGACTAGATGGACCGAATGTAAATTTAAAGTGCGGGATTTTACGATATGCGTGTGTATCATTTGTGCTGTGTGTTACCAGATGTGCCCACTAGGGGGCTGCGCCACGTGAGGATTCCTCGGGATGTGTGCTGGAAGTTCTTGCGTCTGGCAGAAAGTAACACGCAGCGAGCAGTGGAGACCTGCGGGATCCTGTGCGGGAAACTGGTAAGAATAGAGCCGATCCGCCGGAGTTCTGTGTGATCTGCTCCAGTGGAACATATAGATTGTCTCCCGGGTTATCACTGACCTTTGTTAGCAGTGGTGTCTGTCCGTACATTATACACAGGTGTGCATATGCATGTTTTGCAGCATTGCGTATATAATGTATGCCTGGAAACTTTTTTTTTTTTTATACAAAATTATTTAACCCCACTGAACGCCTTTTAGGATGTTTTTGAACGCAGATTGCGAGCCAGGCCTTCTCAGCCAAAATCAGTGCCTGACCCCACAACTGCTCTACTAGATGAATGGGCAAAGATTCCCACAGAAACACCCCAAAAATCTTGTGGAAAACCTTCCCAGAAGAGTGGAAGCTGATATAGCAGCCAACTCTATAATAATGCTTTATTTTTGCATTGGATCAGAGTAGGGCCTCAACTAACGATTATTTTAATCGGATTAAAAAAAACAATATGCAAATTTTTCGTTTATTTAAAATTTAATGAACTGGATGTTAAAAAAACAACTTAAAATGTACATTAACATTCTTATTTTGTTATGATGTAATAAAAAAAAAACAATATTTTCAAAGTACAAGAACCCAAACACAATATTTAGAAAACTAGTTTTAATACCTAAACCACTCACTTTGCCCCTTGCCCCGGCA